>CAUYRB010044010.1:0-29361 GCA_963574695.1 Propithecus perrieri
GGGTTTGGGGTTGGTCTGTTCTTCTTTTTCCAGTTCTTTGAGTTGATTCATTAGGTTATCTGTTTATGATATTTTTGACTTTTGAATATAAGCATTTATGGAGATAAACTTTCCTCTCAGGACTGCTTTTGTTGTGTCCCACAGATTTTGGTAACTTGTGTCACCTTTGTCATTTAGTTCAAAGAATCTTTTGATTTCCATTTTTATTTCATCGTTTATGAAGGAATCGTTCAGCAGGGAGTTGTTTAATTTCCATGACTTTGTGTAGAGATGAGAGTTTCTGTTGGGGTTGATTTCTATTTTTATTCCACTGTGATCTGAGAAGATGCATGGTATAATTTCTATTTTTTTAAATTTTTTGAGGCATTCTTTGTGTCCTAGAATATGGTCAATCTTAGAAAATGTCCCATGAGCTGATGAGAAGAATGTATATTCAGTGATTTTTGGGTAGAATGTCCTGTAAATGTCAGTCTGGCCCATTTGTTCTAGATTCTGTTTAAGTCCATTATTTCTTTGTTAATTTTCTGTTTGGAGGATCTGTCCTGTGCTGTCAGTGGGGTGTTGAAATCTCCGACTATAATGGTGTTGATGTTCATCAAATTATTTAGATTAAGTAGAGTTTGCTTTATGAATCTGGGTGAACCCAGGTTGGGTGCATACATATTTAGAATTGTTATGTTTTCTTGTTGAACCGTACCCTTCACCATTATATAGTGGCCCTCTTTGTCTTTCATTACTTTTGTTGATTTAAAAACTAAGCTATCTGAGATCAAGACTGCCACACCAGCCTTCTTTTGGCTTCCATTTGCTTGAAGTATTGATTTCCACTCCTTTACCTTGAGTCTAAATGTATTCTTGCAGGTTAGATGCGTTTCCTGAAGACAGTAGATATTGGCTTGTATTTTTTTTATCCATTCGGCCAGTCTATGTCTCTTGAGAGGTGAGTTCAAGCCATTCACATTTATTGAAAGAACTGATAATTGGGGTAAATTGTTGATCATACTGCTGAGTTGCTTTTTGTTGCTTTGTTTTCTCTCTTGAGCCATTGTGGATTCTAGCCTTTGATCTTTAGCTTTTGAGTGGTTTTATATTCGTTAGTGTTTATTGTGCTGGTCCTTGTGTAATTCAGCTTTGAGCACTTCTTGAAGAGTTGTTCTTGTCTTGGTGAATTCCCACTGACTTTGTTTATTTGAGAATGTCTTTATTTCTCCTTCATATATAAAACTTAGTTTTGCAGAGTACAAAATTCTAGGCTGGGCATTATTCTGTTTCAGAAGAGTGAGAATGGGGCCCCAGTCTCTTCCTGCTTGTAGGGTTTCAGTTGAGAAGTCTGAAGTTTTTCTGATAGGCTTTCCTTTGTATGTTGCTTGTTTCTTTCACCTGACAGCTCATAGTAGGGCCTCCTTAGTCTATATTTTAGTCAATCTGATGATTGCATAACGTGGTGTCCTTCTATTTGCATTGAATCAACTTGGGGTCCGCTGGGCTTTTGTATCTGTATATCTAGATTTTTAGCAAGGCCTGGGAAATTCTCCTGTATTAAATCTTCAAATAGGTTATCCAGCCCTTGCGTGTTTTCTTCTTCACTTTCTGGAACCCCAGTCATGCACAGGTTTGGTTTTTTCACAGAATCCCACGTTTCTTGTAAGCTTGTTTCTTGTTTCTTTATTTTCCGTTCAATCTCTGTGACTGACTTATTCATTTGGAAGGAGCTGTCTTCAATCTCTGAGATTCTTTCTTCTGTTTGATCTACCCTGTTCTCAAGGCTTTCCACAGTGTTTTGTAGTTCTCTGAATAAGTCCTTTATTTCCAGTAGATTTGTTTGATTTTTCTTTAATATTTCAATTTCTTTAGTGAATTTTTCTTCCAAGTCCTGGATTTTTTTTGTGTGTGTGTGTGGTTTCCTTGTGGTGGTTATCCATTTTTCCTTGCATATCATTGAGCTTACTTACAATCCATGTTTGAAATTCTTCTGTCGTTTTAGTATTTTGGATTTGATTAATGTTCATTGCAAGACAGCTGGTGTTCCTCTTTGGGGGTGTGCTTTCCATTTGATTTTTCATACTTCCAGAAATCTTTCACTGGGTACTTCCTATCTGGATCTGCTGTTACTTTTCTTCTTTCAGTTTTCAATTGGAAAGTAACAAGTCCTGTGTATTTTCTCTTTATCTGCCGCTAGAGGGAGCCGCTAGTATGTTGTTCAGGGTTCTCTTGATGGGAGGGATTACTTGGGGAACTTGTTTTGTCTCTTGCCAGGGTTTTGGTTTCCTAGTCGCTGGTCTCACTGTTGGTAGCTGATCACAGGTGGAAATGCAATCATACTGGATGACCTAAACTGGTCTGGTGAGGAAAGTCACTAGGCTGACACCTATTGGTCAGTGCCAAAGCCCCAGGGACTGGTGCTTGTCACAGAGGGGGAGTGGTTCTTTCTGTCTTGCTGCTGCAGGCCCAGAGGTGGAGCCCACCTCTCTCTGCGCAAAAGATGCTGGCCAGGGTGAGGGATGCCACCCCAGACTGCCCAACGCCCCAGCGCCTTCAGGTCCCACAGGTGTCTGCCTCTCACAACTGAGGAAGCACTCAGAATTCACATTTCAAAGAAATGGGCCTGGCTAGTTGACTTTAGGTCCTGCAAGGGCGGAGCTCGTTGTGAGAGTTCCCGGGTTGGGGGAAGGGAGCTGCTCCACAATGCACTGCAGCCACAGTGTTGTGGGCCCCGAGATGGCGTTCGCCTGCCCACAGGGCGTCAGCACTAGAGGCAGCCTCTCAGGGGCTTGCAGGCCCCCGATCAGGGAGTTGAGTCATCAGGGCGCCCCACTGTCTCCTTTATGTCTCCCTTCCCCAATCTCACGCCTGTCCAGCAATAGCTCACGCTCTTACTGGCCTGCCCTGAACAGTCCTAATCACCAGCAGCAGTTTCCAGGTTAGAGTCCTCTACTCAGTAATTACCTCCTTGTTCACGACCAGCTGGGTGCCAGAAACCAGCTTCCTGACTCCTAACTGCCTCGGGAGGTAGCCCAGACCAGCTCCTCCCCTGTCCAGTGCAGTCCTGACACGGAGCTCTGGGGAGTCAAGATGCTTCCTGCTCGTGTCACCTCTCTGCCAAGCCCCACGTTTCCTGCCACATTCTACATCCACTTCACACAGGTCCCTGACTCTCGGTGGGCTTGTAAGCCAGTGGGGAAGCTAGACTGTCTCGTGAGGGTCTTATCCCACTGCACTTACTGGCCAGGTGGGCGCAGCCATCCCACGCTCCACTGTCTATTGTCCGTCTCGCGCTTTCCATGTTTTGAGATCCTATCTCCTGTTCACCTTATTCTTTTTCCTGATTTGTGTGTCCCACGCTGAATCTCCACCGATTCACCTCGCTGTTTTTGCGGGAGAGCGATCTGATCATGTGTAGCAGATCGAGATCTACACCTCTTTCTCTGGAAGCAGGGATCCGGGAGGTTCCCTTAATTCCACCATTTTTCCCCCCATGAATGCCATGAATGTGTGTTTGAATTTATCATTCCGAATATATGAGGTGATTTTCCTTCTCTACCCATCCTGGATCATACTTAAAGTATATCTTACATTTCTTCATCATATCTTAAGAGGTAAATGGTTAACAAACTTTGATTCTTTCTTCTTTCAGGATACTTAATGGATTTTAAATTCTAATGGAATTTAAATTCTAATATTAATTTAATTTGAAAATTAGACTTAGCATTATATGATTGTAAAAAGACACATTAAAATCTGTCTTGGAACACTTACAGGCCTGTCTGAAGGGCACAGCATTCTAAGTGTTCTGAGGGCTTTTGCTCATCATGCATTTGTTTCATATTAATCTTCCTACCAACTAAAATCTATAACACATTTTTTCACATTTTTATTAAATATGAAACATTCATCTCTCCTATTTCTATGGACTGAATATTCATGTCCTCCAAAATGCATATGTTGAAGCCCTGATCCCCAATGTGCTGATATTTGGAGGAATTGGGATGTAATTAAGTCATGAGGGTAAAACATTCCTGAATGAGATTAGTGCCCTTATAAGATTAGACCCAAGAGTGATGATCTCTCTCTCCCCACCGAGTGAGTTTACAGCCAGATGGCCTCCATCTGCAAACCAGGAAAAGGGCCCTCACTAGGAAATGAATGAGCCAGCACCTTGATCTTGGACTTCCCCACCTCAACAACTATGAAAAATAAGTGTTTGTTACTTAAGCCACACAGATTATGGTATATGTTATAGCAGCCTGAAATGACAAAGACACCCATGCTATATTTGTGAAAAAAAAAATTCAGACCAAGATCATATGTTTCCATTTAATATTATTAAATGCTCTCAGTATTATTTACCTTTTTATTTCATTGGCATAATTTTGTTTTTTCTTATAATGTTATGGGGGTAGAAACATTTTGGTTACATGAAGTGTTTTGTACAGATTGAGTCAAAGTATAAGTTATAACCACTATGTGGTTATCACCCACATAGTGAATGTTGTACAGATAGGTGTGAATTGACCCATCCCCTCCTCCTCCCTCCTCCTACCTGCTTGATTTCAGTTGAGTTTTACTACCATATGTGCAATGAATGTTGATCAATTAGTTCCAACTTAATAATGAGTACATGTGGTGTTTGTTTTCCATTCATGTGATACTTCACTTAGAAGAATGGTCTCCAGTTCCATCCAGGTTGTTACAAAAGATATTAGTTCATCATTTTTTATGGCTGCATTAGTATTCTGTGGTGTATATGTATCATATTTTATTAATCCACTCATGTACTGTTGGGCACTTGGTTTGATTCCATATTCCACATCTTTGTGATTGTAAATTGTGCTGCAATAAACATTCAAGTGTCTTTTTGATAAAATGACTTTTTTTCCATTGGTTGTATACCCAATAATGAGATTGCTGGATCAAAAGATAGGTCTACTTTTAGTTCTTCGAGGTACCTCCACTCTGCTATCCATAGAAGTTATACTAGTTTGTAATACCACCAAAAGTGGATAATTGTTCCTTTCTTTCCGCTTACACACCAGCATCTACTGTTTTGGGACTTTTTGATAAAAGCCATTCTCACTGGAGTTAGGTGATATCATCCTGTGGTTTTGATTTGCATTTCCCTGATGATTAGAGACATTGAGCATTTTTTATATGTTTATCGGCAATTAGTCTATCTTCTTTTGAAAAGCTTCTCTTCATGTCTTTTGCCTACTTTTTAATGAGATTGTTTGATTTTTTTTCTTGCTGATTTGCTTGAGTTATTTGTAGATTATGTTATTAGCCTTTTATGGGATGTATAGCATAGAAATATTTTCTCCCATTCTGTAGGTTGTCCACTTGCTTCTATTGATTATCTCTGTAGCTGTGCATAAGTTTTTGATTTAATCAGGTCCCATTTATTAATTTTTGTTATTATTGTGATTGCCATTGTGGTCTTCTTCATAAAATCTTTGCCTAGGCCAATAGCTAGAAGAGTTTTTCCAACATTTACTTCCAAAATTCTTATAGTTTTATGGCTTAGGTTTAAGTCTGTTATCCATCGTGAATTCATTTTTGTGAGTGGCAAGAGGTGCAGCTCCTGTTTCAATCTTTTACATGTGCTTATCCAATTTTCCCAGCACCATTTATTGAATAGAGATTCATGTCCTCTGCGTATGTTTTTTTTCCTGCTTTGTCAAAGATTAGATTGAAATGTGAGAATGGTTTTATATCTGGGTTCTCTGTTCTGATCCATTGGTTTATGTCTCTATTTTGTGCCAGTAGCATGATGTTTTAGTTACGATACCCTTGTAGTATATCTTGAAGTTTGGTAAAGTGATGCCTCCTAATTTGTTCTTTTTGCCTACAATTGCTTTGGCTATTTGGGGTCTTTACTGGTTCCAAATAAAGTCTAGAATATTTTTTCTAGCTCTGCAAAAAATGACATTGGTATTTTAATGGGCATTGCATTGAATTTATAAATCACTTTGGGTAATATAGACATTTTAACAATGTTGATTCTGCCAATCCGTGAGCATGATATCTTTTTCCATTTGTTGACATCTTCTGTGATTTCCTTCCTCAGTATTTCATAGTTCTCACAGTAGAGGTGTTTCACCTCATCGGTTTAATATATCCCTAGGTATTTTATTCTCTTTGTTGCTATTGTGAAAGGGATTGATTGAGTCTTTGACTTGATTCTCACATTGACTGGTTTGGTGTACAGAAATGCTACTGATTTGTGTACATTTATTTTGTAACCTGAGATTTTGCTGAATTAATTTATCAATTCCAGGAGTCTCATGGCAGAATCGTTGGGGTTTTCTAGATATAAGATCATATCGTCAGCAAACAGCGATAGTTGTATACCCTTGATTTCCTTTTCTCACCTAATTGCTCTGGCTAAAACTATAAGCATTATTTGAATAGAAGTCGTCACAGTGGGAAAACTTGTCTGGTTCTGGTTCTAAGCAGGAATGCTTTCAATTTTCCTCATCAGTATGTTGGCCATGAGTTTATCATTTTGAGATATGCTCTATTTTTATTTTGTTAGGGGTTTTTATCATAAAAGGGTGCTAAATTTTGTCAAATACTTTTTCTGCATCTATTGAATTGATCATATGGTTGTTGTGCTTCTATTTACATGATGAATCACATTTATGGATTTGCATATGTTGAATCATACTTGCATCTCTGGTATGAAGCCCACGTGAATGTGATGGATTATTTTTTTGATGTGCAGCTGATTTCGGTTTGCTAAGATTTTGTTGAGATTTTTTTCACCTATATTCATAAATGATATTGGTCTGTAGTTTTCTTTTTTTATTGTATGCTTTGTTGGCTTTACCAAAGTCAACCAATATCAAGATGATATTGGCTTCATAGAACAAGTTGGAGAGGATGCCTTCCTTCTCACTGTTAAGAAATAGTTTCTACAATGTAGGTACCAGTTCTTCTTTGTAGGTCTGGTAAAATTCAGCTGAGATACCACCTGGTTCTGGACTGTTATTCGTTGGGAGATTTTTTTATTGCTGCTTTAATTTCAGTGATTATATTGATCTGTTCAAGAGTTCTATTTCTTCCTGATTGAACCTAAGGAGGTTGTGTGTTTCCAAGAATGTGTCCATTTCCTCAACATTTTCAAGTTTATATGCACAGAGATTTTTAGCATATTCAGAGATGATATTTCACATTTCCATGGTATCAGTTGTAATATCTCTGTTTCCATTTCTGATTGAAGTTATTAAGGTACGTTCTTTTCTGTTTCTGGTTAATCTAGCAATACATCTGTCAATTTTGTTTATCTTTTCAAAGAACCAACTTTTTGTTTCATTAATCTTCTATATAATTCTTTTATTATCCATTTCATGTAGTTCTGCTCTGACCTTAGTTATTTCTTTTCTTCTCCTGGGTTTAGAATTGGCTTCCTTTTCTAATTCCCTGAGAGGATTCATTAGATTGTTAATTTGTGATCTTTCTGTCTTTTGGATGTAGACATTTAAGGCTATGAATTTTTCTCTTAGGACTGTTTTTGCTGAATCTGACGGATTTTGATAACTGTGTCCCCTTTGTTATTTACTTCAAAGAGTATTTTGATTTTCATTTTAATTTCTTCTTTGACCCACTAATCATTCAGCAGTAGGTTGTTTAATTTCCATGACTTTGTGTACAGTTGAATGTTTCTGTTGGAATGGATGTCTAATTTTACTTCACTGTGGTCTGAGAAAATACATCGTATAATTTCTATTTTTTTTTTAATTTTCTTGAGACATATTTTGTGGCCTAGGATTTGATCAGTCTTAGATAATGTTGCATGAACTGATAAGAATAATGTATATTCATTAGTTTTTGGTTAGAATGTTCTGTAAAATCTGTTAGGCACATTTCTTCTAGAGTTTTGTTTAAGTCCATTGTTTCCTTGTTTATTTTCAGCTTGGAGGATCTGTCCCGTTCTGTCTGGGGGTGTTGAATCCCTGGCTATTATGGTGCTGCTGTTTATCATTTTGTTTAGATCAAGTAGGGTTTGCTTTATGAATCTGTGCACACCCATGTTAGTTGCATAGATATGTAGGATTATTATGTCTACTTGTTGAATTTTTCCCTTTACTGTTATGTAATGATCATTTTCATCTTTCCTACTTTTGTTGATTTGAAATCTATGTTATCTGATATGAGAATGGGGACACAAGCTTTCTTTTGGTTTCCATTTTCATGGAATATTTTTTCCATCCCTTCACCTTGAGTCTGAATGAGTCTTTTTGGGTTTGAAGTGTTTGCTAGATAAAGCAGATACTAGGCTTGTATTTTTTTTATCCATTCAGCCAGCCTATGTCTCTTGAGTGGGAGTTCAAGCCATTCAAATTTTGAGAGAATTGATAAGTGGTTTGGGTTTCTGTTCATCCTGTTCAGTGCAACTTTATTGCTTTGTGTTACCTCTTGATCCATTCTCATATCTGGCTCTGACCTTTAGCTTTTGGATGATTTTACACTGGTGGGTATCTATTGTGCTGATCTGTGTATAAGGCAGGTCTGAGTACTTCCTGCAGGGAAGGTCAGGTCTTGAGAAATTCCCTCAGTGTTTGCTTGTCTGAGAAAGTCTTTATTTCTCCCTCATGTAAGAAACTTAGTTTTGCAGGATACAACATTCTAGGTTTACCATTATTCTGTTTGAGAAGTTCTCAACTGAGAAATCTGTTCTTTGCTTGATAGATTTTCCTTTGTAAGTATCCTGATGCTTTTGCCTTACAAGTTGTAGGAGTGCCTTTTCATAGGAGTGCCTGTAGAGGACATTTTGTCTGGGAACGATTTCTTGTTGTTTTTCTCAGAATATGCCTGTGGGCTTGAATACGAGTCCAGGGCGCCATGATCTGAAAACAGTAAGGGCTAGAGAGTTCAGGATGAAAACATCGGCTCTCCGGAGACAAAACAACAAGGAACGGGACGTGTTGAGTCGGGACAGTGTGGGAACAAAGAAATTGCGGCAGGACAGTTGCCAAACAGGCTGTGTTATAAATAAAGAAACTGCAGCAGAAAGGCGCTGCAGTCTTGTACCATCTTTGTGTATCTGTGTCTCTTTGTCTCTGTGTTCATTCCTCGTCCCTAGAAACAGGCCACGTTCGTGCCATTTTTGGCCAGTCCGATGACTGTATGTCACGGTGATTGCCTCTTTGTGTTGAATCTCCCAGGGGTCCTTTGAGCTTTTTGTACCTGGATATCTATGTTTCTAGCAAGGCCAGAGAAATTTTCAACAATTATTCCCTCAAATATGTTTTCTAACCCTTGTGTATTTTCTTCTTTGCCCTCAGGGATGCCTATGATTCTTATGTTAGGCCTCTCTACATAATTCAATATTTCTTGCAGGCTTTGTTTCTTCCTCTTATTTCTCAGTTCTTTCTCTTTGACTGACTTGTTTAACTCAAACAAGTTGCCTTCAAGCTCTGAGATTCTTGCTTCTGTCTAATGTACCCTATTCTTAAGTCTTTCCACTGTGTTTTGTATTTCCTTGAATGAATTTTTTATTTCCTGTAGTCCTGTTTGATTTTTCTTTAATAATTTAATTTTTGGTGAATTTTTCATTCATTTCTTGCATGCTTTTTTGTTTCTTTGTGTTTGGTTTCTATTTTCTCTTATATTTCATTGAGCCTCTTTACAATCCATATAATACATTCTTTTTCTGTGATTTCAGTCTTTTTGTTTTGGTTGGTATCCATGTATAAGGAGTTATTATTTTGTTGTGGGGGTGTTCTTTCACTGTGATTATTCACGTTTCTAGAGTTCTTTTGCTGATTCCTTCTTATCTGGCCTCTTGCTTGAGACGTGGGTTTCTAGACCCGCAGACCGTCTCTACATTACTGTAGATTGATTCCTGACCATACCAGGGAGAGGAGTGCTGGTCCTGAGTTGCCTATGCAGTGTTTTAGCAGGTTTGCTGAACCTCTCGGGTTACCTCTGAACTGCTATCTTCATCTCTTCCCATCTATATGTAGTGATTTAAGTCCCCCAACTTAATCTCCAAGATGGCTGGTGGCACTTGTGTGTAAAAATCCACAAATCCCTATTTGTTTGAGTTAGAAGGCACTATGCTTAGCTTTGGAGATGGTCCCCTGTCATTGATTAAAGTTTGTGTGGAAGAGCCAGCTACCAAGATGGTCTTCTGTGCTTGTTGTAAGCTCTGGTCCCCCAAAGCTTACACAAATATTTCATGTTTTAGAAAGCACCCTGTAGCTTCCATGGGGTTGCTTGATCTCTACTCCCCCTGAGGTAGAGGATGTAGCAAGACAAATCATGTCTGGGTAATAAGAGCCTGAGAGTCTTTGTAAAGCCTCAGCGGAGCTAAGAGATTGCCTATCCAGCTGCTAGGGGTAGCCACTATTATGAAGTTCAGGGCAATATCTCCCTGCCAGGAAGGCTGTTCCCAGGAGAGGGGCCTAATCACTTGAGTGCTAAGCCCCTAGGCCAGGCTCTTTCTGCCTTTGTCCACTAGCGCATTTTCTCTGTGGAGTGGGGTATGTCCTTCCTATTTTCTCCCTGGAACTCCACAGCACTCTCACATGAGATCAGTCCATGTGAGTTCCCTCACTGCCTGAGACTGGCTCTCAAACTACCCCTCAGTCCATTTGTCTGACCCACTGGTGTGCATCTTCACAGGACAAGACATGTAGGGGGATCCTCAATTTTGCATACCTGTTCCAACACAAGATCCCAAGGGGAGAGATGTCGGCCTCTCTGTCTGCAGGGGCTTCTGCCAGGGGTACATTCCTGCCAGGGAGAAGCAGCAGCTGGTGTGTTTCTTGGCTCAAGCTGCACTCTCTAGTGTAATGAGTGGGGGGAGGGGCCATTGCTCCCATTCAGGCAGGCCTGAGGCATTCAATTGTCATCGGAACCAGGGGTTAAACTAATTCACTCTGAGTACTGAACCCCTTTCCAAATGGCGGTTTTTCCAGCAGGGCTGGGGGATGGGCATGCTCACAGATCCCCGTTCCTCCGTGCCCTTCCCCACTCTCCCATTGGATATGGGCTTCCTCACCACCCTAATTCAGGGCTGAGACCTTTCCCCTGGGTCTCCCTGCACCACTCTCATGTCCAGAGTGGGGGACACCAGTCCGGCCCACCGATCGAAAGCACCAGCACATCATCCTGTAAAACATAGATGGACAGGAAGTTCATAAATTGCAGCAGCTCTGCTTTCAGTGGCAGGCTCAGCCAGGAACGCACACCTGCCATGGAGAAGCAGACCTTCATGTGCTTCTCGGGTCAGAGCATTCTCATGGTTGCAATGGGTAGGAAGGGCTATGGGTACCAGCTTGCCTGGGCTAAAATTACTCTCTTTGATACCCTGATTAGAGGAGGTGCAGAAGAGGAAATGTTTAGGTGTAAGAATGCTGGCACTGTGGTCTCTCTTGGCACTCTGCCATGGAGTGTCCCTTTTGAATACCCGAGCTGCTGGGCTTCACTGGTTCACCATGCTATTTTTATTTAGTTGATGTGCCTGGGCTTGTGGAGGGTAGAAGGACCTCCAATATGTTTTATGTCCTACTGTTGACTGAGGGTAACAACATGTGGGACGGGCAGTCCCCCTTACCCTTTCACTGGGCTCCAAGTCTTTCTGGGTTTGGTCTGTACCACTGTCTTCTCCTTTCTATCTTCTTTCTCAGCTTTGCAGTTTTTCTCGGTTGAGTCCCCAGACATCTCTGTTGCCTCTCCCTGTGATCCACACCTGAGCTGCAGCTGCTCTCTACTCTCCTCAATCCAATAGTCTACCTCAGCAGGGACAATCCCACAAACGATGTCTCTAGTCAGCCATCTTTGGGTAGTGTCCCTTGATATCATTTTATATTCTGACTCTCTTTTTTTAAGTAATGATTAGTTCTCATGCCTTTTGTATCATTAGTACATTTGATCGGAAAGGCCTCGATGTTCCCCTTTGAGTATCAATTACAGATTCCTGCTCCCATGTCATTTTACCACCTTAAGCTTTTATAGGTCATGAGGACTCCATGAAGCAGCAGCAATCTGTGTAAGAGATTCTTCAATAAGCTTCAAATCCACTAAATTTTACCATCACCTATGTCATTAGTTTCTTTCTTATCCATAATTATTTCAGGAAACAGTAATCTCTTTTGTTCAAATTTTATTGCAACTGATTATATGATAACATATGAGAAAGCTCACACTGGTTTTGAAATTCATCTTTCTCATATTAAGAATCACTAGTCTTAACACTCACTTAATAATCACAAATACAATAAAATAACAAGAATTATAACAAGAGTAATAACAAATAACTATAAAATGGATAGCTATATACTTATATTTATCCATTTCATATATATCCAATATATATTTATATAATATACATTTATATAAAATATTTAATGTATTAAAATATAATATTTTAAACTTTTGCTGGACTCTAAAGATGAATTAAATCTTATAATGTCATGCCATTTCACTATATTTCAATTTGAGTCTTAAGTACAGAGATGAGGAGAGAGTGAGATAGAGAGTGAGGGGTATTTACTACTACTTATATCAATTCTTTTGGGAGGATGTAGATGCAGTTTCCTTGGCATGACACCCTTATTCGTACATATGTATCGCTCTATCATATTCACAAATAGAAACATATGTTTCTATAACATTAACTAAAGTATTGCATGATATTAAAGGACCAAAAGTACCACAGATGATAACAGAGATCACCTGAATACTACATAGCTTTTTCTACAATCCTACTAACTTTCATGTGAGCTATTGTACCTGAATAATCACAGCCATATTCAGATTATAGTTCATAATTTGTCTCCTTTAAAAATTGAGAACACCACCTGTTTTCACTCTGCTTTAAAAAAAAATTGGTTTGATAGGATTAGGAAATACATGCAGCCTTTGTTTTTAGCTGGCCTATTTTGAAAATTGGGGTCATGGATGATGGCTTCCTGAGTGGGGCAGCAAAAGCAATGGTAATGGAGAAACATTAAAAAGATTCAGATGTGTGGTTCTAAGAGGCATTCACAAATGTGTGAGCGCATTGACATGCCTGATTATGCAAAAGCTGAGCTGTGCAAATCATAATAATAAGCTTTTTCATTAGATTTTCTGCATTTTCTGCTTCTTGATCAGCCAGAAATATGGCCAAGTGTTGCCATTCTTTTGAGATTTCCCATTTACACTTGTTTCAACTACTCGGAAAAATAGGGAAAATAGAGCAGTGAAATGAGATTTTAATTAAAGGGGGAAAATGTTCAAATTTCATAAAACTCAAACACTCAAAAGATGTGTGCACTTGGTTATAGTTAGCTTGAAAACAAAATTTTACTTGGCAATCACAGAAGTTAAATCAGTTCACAAGTTAATCACTAAATAAATAATGTAATCCAACTATTTTAAAAGTAAACTTAAATATGATAATTTAAGAAGCCTAATTGAATCATTTATTTCCCAAAGAAAGGTTTATTCAAAGAATTAGGGCCATCCAGGGTACAATAATAAATGAGGATTATTTGAAAGAAATGGCAAGTCTAAAAATATTTTGCGGTTTTCATATACATCCAGATTGATATTTAAAATCATTTTACTATTTCAAAATATTTGATTTCCATTTTGATCTGAAATAAATAAATACAGTTACTTATAAGAAAACTACAAATAAAATTTAGAGGTCCTTCAACATGACTAATGCCTTCTTTACATCAGTACTCAGTCTTGTAAACAACAGTGCAATAGAATGATTTGTGCAATCATCATAGGGTTTGTTGGGCTTCCCAATTTAGTATCATATTAGGTTAGGAGAGGCCACAAAGAATCTCACTCTAAGTTATAGACATTGACACTTAATTGTATAATTAAACAAATCAAAGTATTTGTACTTGCTGTGGATAAAAACAGAGATATTGTTCTCATTACATATGTGGAGGTAAATGCTATAATAATTTGCTTGATTTCCCAAATACATTTAAAATAATGTTACATATATTATATGTCATATATTATTTATGTTATATTTATGTTTTATTATTTGAGTAGGAGAAACTCAAAATAGAAGATCAGGGTAGGAAGTAATTTAAATGTCCATTTTGAACCTCAAAATTTCATAATGTTATAGCTACAACAATCTCTGGACTTCTCAGGCACAAGGAAATTGTGACACTTAAAGCCTGGTGCTCACTGCTTGATTAAATATCAAGAACAAACACGTACCATAAGGAGATGGAGACCCAAGTTTTCAAAATCTAACTGACCTCTATGTTGTACTTCCCACTATCTCCTGCGACCTCCTCTGTACTCCAAGTTTGCTCACCCCAGCCACTCACATACTTCAAACATCAATTTGTGTGCATATTGAGATTATTAGAACATTCAG
This sequence comes from Propithecus perrieri, assembly GCA_963574695.1. Classification (NCBI taxonomy): domain Eukaryota; kingdom Metazoa; phylum Chordata; class Mammalia; order Primates; family Indriidae; genus Propithecus; species Propithecus perrieri. The sequence goes on from CAUYRB010044010.1 coordinate 14,339, forward strand.
TTATTTTGTTAGTCTTTCTAAGCCCATGATGTCATCTACTTTGCATTCTCCCAGCCCTAAGTACGTATTCTACTTTCTCATGTCTTATACATCTCACTCCCAAAATTTTATTGTTTATTCCTTAAACTCTTACAAGTGGGCAGATGTGGAAACCACACTGGGTTCCACTCAGGAAAAACCACACAACCCTTCCTAGAGTGCAAGATATCTCAGCACTACAATCCCTGCACTGTACACCTTTCTTTCACAACACCTTTAGTTTTACACTTGTAGGTATAAAGACTGGTGATCTCACTTCTTTAGTATTCAGGAACATGGTTAACAAAAACTCTTCCAGGCACTTTACATCTCAGCTTCATAGAAGGAGTGTGCTTTCCATCAGAATCTCTCTATGTTCCTGCACCTATGACCTGTACTATTTCCATATGCTCCAGACTATGGTGAACACTCCTTAGGACCACTAGACTTCCCCTGCCCCCACCACTCCAACCCTTCCTAACCCTGCCATCCCATATACACGTGTGTATATTACCATCCCTTCTCTATGACCTCCAACTTGCTCTTTTTTTGTCTCAATTGCTAAGCATTTGCTATGAGAATCCAATCAAAATGCCCATAAAGGCCCAGTGATGTTTAGCTTCAACTGGGCCAAATAATCAAAGTTACATGATTAAGATTTTAAGAGCTTGGACCTCAGCATTTTTGTGTACTTCACCAAGTTAATAACCCAAATTATAATTTTCTTGAGGAAATTAGGTTATTATTTTAATAGTTAAAAGTAATATTCAATTTATATCTCTATATCGAATGTTTTGTAGGAAGGAACATCTAGATTAGAATATATATGTTATAGATATGCAGGGACAGCTCTAAGCAAAACAGATAATAAACATAATTGAATTATACTAGGAGATATCTACCTTTGACCACTCATCACTCTATACCTACCTTTATTTTCCCTGGAAGGTCAGCATTCAGATCATATTCCTTGTCCATCCATATTACCAGACACACTTATCAAACCTATTGCTCATTTCTCTAGCAATATCCTGCAAATTCTTTTCTCATCTCATAAGATTTACTAAGATCACATTGACTAGTTGTGTTATTTATGGGTTTATTTTCATAGACCATTCAAGATATACAATCTTCTAAACCAAAATTGCAACTTAATGAGAGGATGCTTTCCCCCAAATTGATCGATGTTTTATTTTAAATGCCTGATTTATTTTGCCTAAAACAATAAGCACCATAAAAGAATAAACTCTTTTTTTCTTTTTTTGCCTACTATTATAAACTCAAGACTGAGTGTAGAGCTAGCAAGTAGAAAACAGTAAGTATTTTTAGAACAAGTCAGTAAATTAATGAATATGTACTAGTGTCTCAAATCTTATCATGAGGATAACTTTCTGTGCAAAAAGACAGTATTATCTGATGAATACATTTTATATAAATTGATAATGCTAAACACTATGGTATAGAAAACGTGGATTCATATTGATTTAAAAATCAAACAAAAAAACCTCATTTTCCTCTTGGTCTTAGGTAAGGTTAGGTAATTCATTCATTTAATAATGTGTCAGTAAACTGTTAAAAATTTAAGAGCTTTCTGAGGCCTTCCCTTTAACTCTATATCATCTTCCCTTAGCATTTAGTGTATTCACTTTCATCAGACACTCTAGTGACATAATTTTTGTTTTACTCAGTTCCAGAAGATAGTTATTTAGTAGAGAAAGTTTTTGTTTTTCTCCTTGTTAAATTGTAGAAAATTGTTTCCATGTGGTATCTCTTACTAAAGTCTTTGAGCAAAGAGGGTGTTACTCAACAACACTCTGACCTCTGACTCTTCCAAAAAAAATGCATTAGAAATATTCATAAATCTTAGAAATAAATATTCACAGACACACTCTGTAAAATCTTAAAACTGATTCTAGTCACTCCTAATTATACATCTTAGGGACTTCATGAATGTAAGAATTTATTTTTTTTATTTTCATTTGTTTCCAGTTTTCAAAACATTTTAAAATCTTGGTATTCCATTAAAAACAGAGGAGTGTCCAGGAACAACATCTGGGACTCCTTTAACTAATCTCATTTTCTTAGGTTATTTTACCAACATTCAATCAATTAAGAAATGGTGGTGCTCTTTATGCTGCAATTCTGTGTGATCATTTGCAAGCTTCTTTATTTTCTCAATTTAATGTTTTTAAATGAGACCAATGAATCCAATTAATATTAACTCCACAAACAATTAATTTTACATTAACAATAAGTAGCTTCCATTGATCACATTTCTAGTCCACTACTGAAATTCAATGCTAATTTGAGAATGACAAGAAACATAGATTCGTGAAGAAGGTCAGAATTTAGATTTGAGCTGGACTTTAAAGAAAAGTCTTTGGATTCATATAGAATGTCGTTAAAGTGTCACAGTGAGCAATGATAAAATGCTCTCATGAATACTTGGATACTAAGATTAACCTGAGCAAAAATATACTTTAAAGAATAAATAGTCAAAGATACCTTGAATTAAACAAGAAACATACTTAGGAAGAAACATAACTACTACCTATTGTTGAGAGAGAATACTACAAAATTCTTAAATACTGAGATAATCCTAAAAGATAAATAGAAGCCCAAATTTACTTTTAACAGGTTACAGTATTTTCTAAGTCTTAATTTAATAGTAAATGCTTGACTTGCAAAACAGCAATAATTAAACTTTAAATCAGTAACATATAGATAATCTATAAAGCTGTTTAAATTCATTATAGTAGTTTCACATACTACGTTTTCACTAAGACGCAGTGATATAGGCAAAAGGGGCCTAAAAAAGACCTTTACATTTTATACTTTTTCAGTAAATGAGGTATAGAGACAGGAATAAAAAAACTAAGAATCCATATTTTTATGTACTTCAAAAATATCATCTTTTTATGGTGTAATAAAGAAAAATTAAATAAATATTGTGTTACTTAAACATTTCTATCATCTGGATGACAAGAAGTTTTTAAGATGTATAACTGGCAGAGATTGGGACTTTACTAGAAAAAATATGGAAAGCAAATTTACTTTTTTCATTTTGGTTCTCAAAATCTGGAAAGTGTAATTTGTGTCTTAACATTTATATTGATAACTTCTTTTAAAAAGATAGATAGTAATCTAAGGGGAAATCTAACAAAAGTTTCTGGATGGTTTTCTAATTTCATTAATTTAAATTAGTCCAAATTGACTAAGATGCAATGAAAAGTAGAAGTAGAGAAGAGCTATCAGTGCCTGCAATATTAAAAAAGGAGTATTGTCTAAGTCCTGTTAGAAATGGGAGCAACTAAAAACAAGGAATTCAAAATAAGCACACTCAAATAATGTTTAAAATTCTCATTTCCTATCCAATCAAAATAAAATAGAAATTATTACTGGGCAGTTTAAAAAGCATTGAAAGTCAACATAATTCTGAAAACACTTTCCTGTATTTGAGAAGACATAGGAGGGAGAAACTGTAGCCTAGCGTTGTGCTTTGTGTTTTATGTTACAAGAATGGGGCTTGTTCAAGTGAACCTGAAAACAAAGTCTTGCCTTCATGCACTTAGAGCTCCTAAATCCCTTTCTCACGCCTCTTGGGCATTTAAATAAACTAATAGCCCTTTAACCCAACTGATCCATTGGGCCTGACATCAAAAATTTCTTACATTTCCCCTTTACTTCTAATTTCTGATTCCTAAACAAAAATGCCTGTCTTCTGGGTACAAAATAAAAGTTTCCATTTACTCCGAGGTATGTTTGTGAATATACAGGCTGTTGTGTCACAAATAGAGACCATTCAAAACCTTTATGTCAAGCTCTTGCAACATTATGGAGAAGCACTGAAAGTTCAGGAAATTTAAATTTAAAGATGGTAAAAAGACCTAGCACTCTGGGAGCCCGAGGTGGGTGGATCGCTCAAGGTCAGGAGTTCGAGATCAGCCTGAGCAAGAGCAAGACCCCGTCTCTACTAAAAATAGAAAGAAATTATCTGGACAACTAAAAATATATAGAAAAAATTAGCCGGGCATGGTGGCGCATGCCTGTAGTCCCAGCTATTCGGGAGGCTGAGGCAGAAGGTTTGCTTGAGCCCATGAGTGTGAGGTTGCCGTGAGCTAGCCTGACGCCATGGCACTCTACTCCAGGCAACAGAGTAAGACTCTGTCTCAAAAAAAAAAAAAAAAGATGGTAAGAAGAGTCTCCATGTACCTCACATGCAAATTTCTCCATTATTAACATACTACACTAGTATGGTACATTTGTCACAATCATTGGACTAACATTGATATATTATGTTTAACTAAAGTTCATACTTTATGGAGTTCCTTAATTTCCCCCTAATGTTCTTTCTCTGTTCCATGATCTCACCCAGGGTAACTTTTAACATTTAGTAACTATGTCTCCTGACGCTCCTCCAGACTGTGACAGTTTCTCAAACTTTCCTTGTTTTTGTCCTTGACAATTGTGAGGAATACTGATCAGGTATTGTGTAGAATTCCTCTCAACCAGGGTTTTTCTTGATACCTTCCCTCATAGTTAGACAGGGAGTGTATGTTTTGAGAGAAATCTCACAAAAGTAAATTACTATACCCATCACATCACATCAAGGATACATACTATAACCTCAACCTGACTTAACACTGTTGATGTTAACCGTGGTCATCTGACTGAGATAACGGCAGAGTTCTCCACTATAGACTTACTCTTTTTCCCCCTTTCCATAGGAGAACCTTAGGAGGTCACTATGTGCAGCTCCATACATGAAGAGTGAAGAGTCATACTGTGCATAATTTATTTGTAATTCTGTATAGGACATATGTCTCTTATTCTCATTTATTAATTTTTACATTTATTTTATCAGTACTTACTCAGGGATATATTTATTTTATACTTTAGGTTATAATCTAATATTATGTTATTTATTTTATGATTTATTCTATACTCCAATATTATATAATTTATTAAATTACTCAAATTGTTTCAGCTTTGGCCATTGAGACCTATATAAATTGACTCCTGTGTTCCTTTGACATATCTCCATCATTGTGTGTGTGTGTGTATGTATGAAGTTGTTATTGCTGTTGTTGTTTTGATTTTTAGCACTTTCTAACTTTTGGGACTACAAGATGCTCCAAGCTCATCTTGTATATTTCTTGGCATAGTGCTAGAGTCAGCCATATCTCTCCAAGGAAATATGGTCTTTTTTTATTGGGGAATGGTATTAGAAACCAAGATCTGAGTACTAGGTGTGCTTGTTGCTTCTGGGGCATCATTGTTTGTTGAGCTTCTTAGCTGACAGAGAAAGAAATATGTATATACATACATATATACACTCACACATTAAACATGAATATACAGAGATCTATATTTCTACATGAAACTACCTGATATAAATATATGTGTATATATACACATGTGTATGTGTATGTGTATACATATATAATGTACATATGTATATATATAAATATCAATAAAAATGAGTCCATAACTGTTTCTCTAAATCTATTCCTCTGTCATGTAGGTTATTCTTGCCTTCTCTCCTTGCTTATCTGTAACCTTTCACCCCAATAGAGGAAAACCTCACTCTCACTGTCTCCATCTATTTACTTAATTGTGCAATTCAGTATACATGTGTAGTAGCTGCAGACTTTTGAAAAGTAAATGATAACCCATAAGAAATAACTTTGTCTAATATTTATGTGCGGTTGTTTTTACCTTTAGTCTGGTAGACTCCATTCATTTCCAAAGTTACCTAAGTTAACACACTTTCCCCAATGCCCTTCAGTGAGATTGTTTATTGCATTGGCAATACAGTTGGACTGGTCACATTCTACATTCCATGATGGAATCCCCTGACTTGCCTATATAATTCATTTTTAGTTTGCGTACATTAATATTCACTCTTTCTGTTGTAAAGTTCTATGGATTTTGATAATTTCATAGTTTCATATATTCAACATTACATAATCATACAGAGTAGTATTAACAGCCTTAGGTATCCTGTACTTGATCTATGCAAACCCCTACCCTGAATTCCTGGCAATCACTAGTTCATTTATCATCTGTTTAGCTTTGTCCTTTATAGGATATTGTATAAATGACCTCATACAGTATGTAGACTTTTCATGCTTGCCTTTTTTTACTTACCAATACACATTTAAGATTCATCAGTACATTTGTACTATTTAATAGCTCATTATTTGTTAATGCTGTGCCATATTCTATATTATGCGTATAATAAGTTATCCATTCGCCTATTGGAATATGTCTTAGTTACTTCCAGTTACTGGCAATTATAAATAAAGCTGCAATAAACAGTTGTGTGCAGGTTTATGTTTTTACATAAACTTTCAAATCAATACCTAGGAGCACAATTGCTGAATCATATGGTTAAGAACATGTTGAGTTTTCTAAATGCTGCCAAACTTCCTTCTAAAATGGCTGTTCAATTTTGCATTCCCATCAGCAGTGAATGAGAGTTCCTGTTGCTCTGCATCATCACTAAAAATTATTATTGTCAGTTTTTTAGATTGTAGCCATTCTCATTGGTGTAGTATTATCTCAGTGCTGTTTTAATTTGCATTTCCCTAACAACAAATGATGTAGTGCATTGTTTCATATGCTTATTTGCCGTCTATCTTCTTTGGGGAGATTATCTGCTCAAATTTTTTGCCCATTTTTAATTTTTTTTTTTATTAAAAGTCCTTTATCAGATATGTGTTTTGCAAATATTTTCTCCTAGTCTGTAGCTTATCTTTTATATACTTAATAATGTCTTTCCCAAACCACAAGTTTTTAATTTTAATAAAGTCCAATGTATCAATATTTCCTTTTATGAATCATGCATGCTTTCAGTGTTATGTCAAAAACTCAGCACCAAACTCAAGGTCACATAGATTTTTCCCCTGTGTTTTCTTCAAAAAAGTTTTACTGTTTTGCACTTTACACATAAGTCTGTCACCCATTTTGTGTTACATTTTTTTTTTTTTTTGCATATGGATATCCATTTTTTCCAGCACCATTTCTTGAAAAAATTATTCTTTCTCCATTAAATTTCCTTTATATCTTTGCCAAAAATTAGTTGGATACATTTTGTGGGTTTATTTTTGGACTTTATTTTTTCCATTGAGTAGTGGAATCCTTCAACATTAGTTTTTTTTTAATTTCACTGTCATGTTTCCTGGTTATTCTAGATCTTTTGCCTTTCTGTATAAACTTTAGGATGACTTTTTCAATGTCTACAAAAGTGCTTGTTGGTATATTGATTGGGATTGGTTTGAATCTATAAATAAGTAAAATAATTAAGATTAAGATATTAAGTCTTACCATCCATGTACACAGAATATTTCTACTTATTGATATTTTATTTTATTTAATCAATTTATAGTTTTCTGCATATAGATCTTATATATATTTTGTTAAATTTATACCTAAGTATTTCATTGTTTTGGTGTTTTTATAAATTGCATTATTTTAAAATCTCAAATTCCAATTGTTTATTATTGGAATATTGAATAGAAAAGTAATTAACTTTTGTATATTGACTTTTTATACTGCAATATCACTATACTCATTTATTAGTTTTAGGAATGTTTTGTAGATCTTTGGGATTTCCTACACATACAATGATTTCATCTGTGAATGAAGACAGTTTTATTTTTTCTTTTCCTATTTATATTAATATATAAATACATCACATTTATTTCCTTATTTTGTATTCTTACGTTAGCTAGGATTTCCAGCATGAGTTGATGAGAGTGATGAGAAAGCACATCCTTGCCATATTCCTATTACTAAGAAAAAAATTGGGCCGGGTGTGGCGGCTCATACCTATAATCCTAGCACTCTGGGAGGCTGAGGTGGGAGGATCACTTGAGGTCAGGAGTTTGAGACCAGCCTAAGCAAGGGCGAAACCCTGTCTCTATAAAAAAATAGAAAAATTAGTCAGGCACAGTGGCATGTGCCTGTAGTCCCAGCTATTTGGGAGGCTGAGGCAGGAGGATCACTTGAGCGAAGGAGTTTGAGGTTACGGTGAGCTATGATGATGGCACTGCACTCTATCCAAGTCAACAGAGTGAGACCCTGCTTTGAAAATAAAAAATTGTCCAATGTCTTATTATTAAACATATTACCTTGAGAGATTTTAGATGCTGTTTAGCAAGCTAAGGAAGTTGCTCTCTGTTTTCAGTTTGCTGAAAGTTTAGCATCAGTGTTTGTTGTATTTTGTCAAATGCCTTTTTTAATGATATAATCATATGATATTTGTTTAGTTTTGGTTTTAGCTTATTCATGTGACAGATTACACTGTATCATTTTTGAATATTGAACCAGCCTTGCATACCTGGAATAAATCCCATTTGATTATGGTGTACATTTTTTGTATATATTGTTAGGTTTGATTTGCTAGTATTTTGACTAGTATTTTGAATGTACGTTTATATGATATATTTGTCTGTAGTTTTCTTTTCTTGTAGTCCCTTTATATAGCTTTTGTTTTAGGGCAATGTAGGCTTCATACAGTAAATTAGAAAGTCTTCTCTAAGCTTTTATATTCTGGAAGAAATTAATTAGAATTGTTATTGTTTCTTCCATCAATATTTGGTAGAATTCACCAATAAAAGCATTTGAGAGTGGTGATTTCTTTATTGGAAGTTTGTTATTGTCCCAATATCAGATAACATGAATATATATACATGCACACACACATCTGCTTTTCCCTGTGTTAATTTTGGTAGTTCGACTGTAATTGTTTTATTTCATCTATCTTTGTAAGCATAAAGTTGTTGGTAGCATTCCTTTATTATACTGCTAATATCCATGTTAATGTCCATGGATTACCAGTGATGACTTCTCTGGGTAGGATTCAGAGATAAGGGTTCAATATTTGCACTGAAGTTATAGGATGAATACATATTTGCTGTTGGAAGAGCTGAGAAAAGAACATTTTAAGCAGAACTGATAGTGTATATAAAGTCATGAGATGTGAGAGACTAAATGGTGAATGAAATGAAAGGTGCTGAATGAAGATAGAAAGAAAATCAAGGAACAGATTAAGAAGGCAGAACATAACATGAAAAGAAGAACTTAGTATTTTTTTTCTACATTAAGGTAATGGAGTGAAGCTAAAGAATTTTGAGAAGTTAAGTGAAAGAATGTATTTTAAATAACATAGAACAATATCTCTCACAGGGTAAAAGACAGGTAGTATAAATATTTGCTGTTATTAGAAAGGTCAATTTGGCAGTAGGGTTTTGGAAAGTATATCATTACTGTTGCTCAGGAGAAAGATGATGATAAAAGTGTTTACCTTTAAATGCAAATCAAATTTGTTGAGGGAAAATTGTATTTCAAACCACAATCTTACCATTAGAAAAATGCAAAGATAGGTCATCTGAGGTCAAGCCAAGTATGTGATGAGAGAAATAAATGTCTTATTTTCCTTTCTGTGCAAATCACACAACTCCTATTTTCAGTACCGTGTCACAGAATTGAGAAATTACGCGTTGATAAGAGTTTGCCTAGTTATTTTGAGTTTTTTTTCCATTTTTCCAAGTTATTCTTATTTAATATCAAGGAGAAAGAATAGAGATTGAGTATCTAATATATAAGGGAAATTATTCTGGTAGCTGAGGATGCAAAAGCTCTGCAATATTCTTCTCTCCTTAAGAAGTTTATCATATGTTTGGGAAAATAAGCATAGCCATATGGGTTATAAAGGTACTCAGAAGTCATCTTGAATTTAAACCTTTGATTTTATTTACTAAGAAATTATAGATCTGAGAGCCAAAATCAATAGCTCAATGCCAAACATCTTGGTGCTGGACCTGGGTCAAACCAGTTCCGATTCCCAATTGTTTCCTCTACTTTATCTTGTTCTTTCTCCAAGAGATTTCTGTATGCAAATTAAAGATGCTCCTCAGCTTATGATGGGGTTACATCCCAACAAGTGCATCATAAGTTGAAAATATTGTAAGTTGGAAGTACCTTTATTACACCTATCCCACTGAACATTATACTTTAGCTGAGCCTACCTTAAAGGTGCTCAAAACATTTACATTAGACTAGAGTTGGGGGAAATCATCTAACACAAAGCCCGTTTTATAATAAAGTCTTGAATATCTTACATAATTTACTGAATATTGTACTGAAAGTGAAAAATAGAATGGTTTCACGTGTACATAAAGTAAAGTTTCTACTAAATATGTATTGCTTCCACACCACTGTAAAGTCTAAAAATCATAAATTGAACCATCATAGGCTGGGGACCATATGTATTTCATTTTTAAATTGTCTATGTTACATATTGTTGCAAGAAATAATTCTTTAGATTTCTATGAAAATGAATTTTTGTCCTAAATATTATAGCCTTACTGTTTATACTTAGGCATGGTATTGAAATAAATTGTCTTATAGCTAAATATAACAGAGAAATTGGGTACTTGTGGATCAACCCCCTTTTTTCCTTTTCTCTAAAGATGTGGATATCTACAGGAAACATATTCTGTGATCATTGTTCTCTGGTATATCAAGAACAATGAAAAAATAAGGAAGATCAGGCGATTTGATTATTCAGAGTTGCTGATAACTTCTGGAGATTGCAATTCAAAGGAGTTTTAGAATTTTGTACACTTGGCCATAAATAAATAATGTGTAGCATTTGGAGATCAAATAGGTTTAATCATTAAAGTGAATGGGATGATCAAAAACTAGGGTATATTAGGATAGTAATGTATGCACACATTGCATAATGGTTGTTGTTCTGATCTCCTGACCCTACCAGTGGAAAGAGAGTGAGTTGTCTGGGCATCAATATTGAACAATGCATTAAATTCAGTATGGCATGGGATGAAGAGCAACGCTTTGAACTGTATTTCCTGATTTGAATCCTGACTCTGCCACTTTCCAGCTTTGCAACTTTTGATGAACTAGTTACAGAGCCTGTCTGTGCTTCAGCTCCCCAAAATGCAAAATCATAATGCTAGGGCCTACTTTATAGTAATAAACTAAAAGAATGTTTGACATATTATAAACACTCTAAAATATTTGTCATAAAATAAAACATATGAATCAATACATTTAAGGAGGATGAGGCTGCTGGAATTAATAATTAGGAAATTATATGTGACTTTGCAGACAGTAGTTATATTACAGTGCCAAGAGCTGAAGCCCTTATGCCATGTGCTTGAGGAATGAGAGATACTGAGGCAGCCAATACAGATTACATGAAAGAGAATGTTTATCTAGGCAAATGGACAAGAACAGTAAATATATTTATGTAGTAATTATTTAAAATATCTAAAGGAAAAAGAAAACAATATTTTAAAGCATTTACTATAATCTCATCAATTATTCTTAGAAGATCATTTAAACTTCAGTTGTATTGTTCATTAATTTTTGGTCACATAAACTGTCTTCTAGGGTAATGCTTATATACCAAGAGAATAAAACATAACTAAATCATAACCTGTAAAATGTCTAAACATATAAATTATTTATATTTGGTATTACTAAAAATAAAGGTCATCTGGTCCTCATTTTATAAACCATAAGGAAATAAAAAAATTGGATATTTCCTTTCTTATTTTTGGCCAATTTTAAATGATTTAGTTAATAATTATTTAATAGAAACTTTATAATTCACAGCGTTACATAAGAAAAGGAACTAGAATTACAGTAATTTTGCATCACAAAACCACAACTTGACACTCAAAGCCCTGAAAATCAGGAAACCAGAACCATTACTGGGAAAGCAGGTAAAATGTTACTTTTGTGTATTTAATAAAAGAATAAAGTTCTCACCATTATAAAGATGAGGGTTTTTAATTTAATTGAGGGTTTCCTTTGCTGCCTTTCCAGAAAGTCAAGCATTTTCTTCTTCTGCAGCAATTGAGATTTCTTATCTTCCTGTCACCATTATGTTCATCATTTCATTTTGACCACATATAACCATTTTATATAGCCTCATTTACCTGAACCTTTTCCTTTCCCAAAGGAGTAATAATTGGGACTAAAGAGGTATTGAGATTATTTTTAAGGTTAGACAGAAAACAGAAGACAAGGGTAGGATATTACTGCTGACAGATCATACTTTCCTTTTTTCTTTCCTTTCTTGGGGTGCCTAACGAACTGTAGGAGACTCACACTACAGGGGAAGGAACATGAACAATTTCGGTAGTATCAACATTCTTAATTATAAAGAAGAGAACATGCTTTAGCTGTATTGTAACCATGTCTTTCTCATGATGAATGAATTGGTATGATGCACTGTATGTGTGAACTGGTATGATCCAACTAAATGATGCACTAACATTTAGTCGTATGTAAATATTTTTGTTTCAAAGGATGTATATGTAAGTATTGTCATTTCTCTCACAATCACCTAATTAATGCATTAAAACATATACATTCTGTTTCTTTGTTTTGAAATCTCTACCGACCAAAGCCAAAATATGCTATTTTGCACAGTATTTGCAACAAATGTTTTCCTCATTCGAAATCACTTAAAAGGGCATTTTTAAAATAAGTCAAAACGTAACAAAAATACATTTTTTGCAATTCAGTACATACCTTATTCCAATTTGTGATCTTCAGATATGAAAATTCACCCCTTCTTCCCTTTTTTATTACCACCTTCTAATGTTTTCAGGGTCTTCTTATAGCTTCAACTTAAGTCATTGCTAAGCCGCTGGGCTTTACACATTTCCAGCTTTTAAACTTTTCCTCATCACCAGGTTTTTCCAATTCCTTCATCATTCCCTTTTGGAGCCAGACTCTTTTCATTATCTGATAATACCAGGATTGAAGCAGAATATACGTCTCCATGGACTAGTGTTTCATGGGGACGCAGACAGCATGGGATGACTTGTTGACGATGTTGGCTCAGGCAGGGGCTTAAATAACGAAACCTAATTGTGGAATAGACTTATTTATTTAGCTTTAATTTCTACCTGATCAGTGAATATGACTAAATACATGGTATAATGGGAATTTTATATCTTTTGGAATCAGTGAAACTTGGATAAAATTTTAATGTCAAACTTTCTGTTACTTTCACAAATTCATAACAATATATGACTTTTACTTTCTTTTGCTATACACTAGGAATAAAATCAAAAAATACTTTCTCATCTTAACAGTAGCCATGGAGAAATTTTTTTCTATTCTCAGTGCTAGGAAAATCTGTGGTGTTTCCTGTCAACTTCCTTGCCTTGCCTTGCCTTCCCTTCCCTTCCCTTCCCTTCCCTTCCCTTCTTTCTTTCTTTCTTTTTCTTTCTTTCTTTCTTTCTTTCTTTCTTTCTTTCTTTCTTTCTTTCTTTCTTTCTTTCTCTTTCTTTCTCTTTCTTTCTTTCTTTCTTTTTCTTTCTTTCTTTCTTTTTCTTTCTTTTCTTTCATATTTTTTATAATAGAAATCAAATTGGGTTATCCCACACATTAATGTGGCTACTAAGCAACTCAAAACCAAAGTTTCAGCCCAATTATACAATAGTATGAATTCTTACGCATTATCAAGTACTAACTTTACCCAAAATGATACTCCATTTAAATCGTGCATTTATCTTCACTTTTTTCCATTTGTTTTGCTCCTACTTTTTATCATTCATTAATATAAGCCTCTTAAAAAATCCCACTTAGAATAAGACAAGGAATAAGTAAGTTAATACATACATAGTATAGGTTACAATATGTAACTTATATAAAATGTCAAACACAGTATCTTACACAGATGAGGACCCTATTCATATTTATTCCTGTCTTTCTCCCTTAAATTCCCCATTGAGGTAGAGGGGAAGTCTCATTTCTTGTATGTATTTAATCATCTCAACAACAATTTAGCAACTTTAGTATAATTCAAATTTCTATTGTCCTTGGAATTTTGATAAATTTAGCTGAAAGACCCATTTGTAAAACCTGAGTTACTTGTTACCCTCCTTAGAAGCTCTGCCACTACCTTCTCGTATACAATTAAATTCTTTGCCAGCACAGTCTTGGTACAAAACATTGCTCTTCACGTTATGTGGAGGATTTATTGAAAGAGTAAGTCAGGGAGAGCAATGACCATGACAGAGGTGACGAAGATAGGTAGGGAACTATCTGTGAGAAAATAGAAAGGACATGAACTCAGACAAAAGAATAACATCTATTGGATGTCGGGCAGGGGGGAGGGAAGAGGGGGGAGGAGGAGACGGGTATTTGCATACACACAGAGTGCAATGCGCGCCATCCGAGGGATGGGCACGCTTGAAACGCGGACTTGGGGGGGCAAACGTAACCTAAACATCTGTACCCCCATAATATGCTGAAATAAAAAAAAAGATTCAAGTGAAATGGAGAATGCTTTTTATTAACTGGAGACAACCAACCGTTACTACATGACTCCAACCTATGTTTAGGACTAGGGACTTGTGTATATTACTATGACTAGTAAGAAAGTTTGAGGCCATCAGTAAATTTAGTTCTTGATTTTTTTTTTTCCTGGTCATGAATTCTTTGCCATTTCTGAAACATAAGAATTAGGCAGATAGAAATTTTTAAAAATTACTTGATTTTACTGATAAAGAAAATATTGAAGAATAGGTTTAATATCAGAATCAACGGTTCATACTTAGCCTTTCCTGGCCCCTAGGTCTAGGCCCTAAAATATCTTATCTGAGGGTTAATTTGAATATTAACACAGACCCACTTACCCTGCATTGATGAAAACATCACAGTGATCGAGTATGAAGAGAGGGAATTAAGAAACGAGGCCGGGCGCGGTGGCTCACGCCTGTAATCCTAGCACTCTGGGAGGCCGAGGCGGGAGGATTGTTTGAGCTCAGGAGTTCGAAACGAGCCTGAGCAAGAGCGAGACCCCCGTCTCTACCAAAAATAGAGAGAAATTAATTGGACAACTAAAAATATATAGAAAAAATTAGCCGGGCATGGTGGCGCATGCCTGTAGTCCCAGCTACTCGGGAGGCTGAGGCAGGAGGATCGCTTGAGCCCAGGAGTTTGAGGTTGCTGTG
>CAUYRB010044012.1:0-77347 GCA_963574695.1 Propithecus perrieri
AATGTTTATAGCAGCACAATTCACAATTGCAAAGATGTGGAAACAACCCAAGTGTCCATCAATACATGAGTGGATTAATAAAATGTGGTATATGTATACCATGGAGTACTATTCCGCTTTAAGGAACAATGATGATATAGCACCTCTTGTATACTCCTGGATAGAGCTAGAACACATTCTACTAAGTGAGGTATCCCAAGAATGGAAAGACAAGCACCACATGTACTCACCATCGAATTGGTATTAACTGATCAACACATAAGTGCACACATAAGAATAACATCTATTGGATGTTGGGTAGGGAGGAGGGGGGAGAGGGGAGGAGGGAGGAGGGGACGGGTATATGCATACACAAAGAGTGCAATGTGCACCACCCGAAGGATGGACATATTTGAAACTCGGACTTGGGGGGGAGGCAAGGGCAACATACGTAACCTAAACATCTGTACCCCTATAATATGCTGAAATTAAAAAAAAATGTGTTATAGGCAAAATCTGAGATTTTTTAAATTTTAGTTATACTCCAGGAGCCCTTTAGGTCAGATATAAGAATAACTATAATATATTTCAGTTATTCCAGCTCAAACACTATGTCAATGTGGTCATAAATTATGATTAGCTATTTATGCCTTCGATGAACTTTTTATTCCACACCTAGAAGGAACTCATTTGGCTACGGTAGGTAGATATGCTACTAATTAAAAAGGCAGGAAGAAATAACAATTGGGGAAAAGTGGTCCACAGAAGTCAAAACTGAAGGAATGCTTGCAACCTTGAGTGAGCATTAATATCCTTAATGGAGTAAAATAAAAAATCGTTAACTTCATGCAATTTTAGTCTAAGGCTAAGCAGTAAGGATCATACTTAGACATATTTTATTCTTCTATCTTACCAGAGCTTAATATGCGACCTCCTGACCTTCTACGGTCCCCAGTTAACCCTAAAGATGACTCCATGAGACAAATGCTTGGAAATGTTAGATTGCCTAAGTTGTGTTATCAAAAAAAAAGTTAAAATAAACTAGAGAAACACCTCTCTACCCTCTCTGGAAGGGGTCCATTTCTGTCTGAATTAACTGTGTGGCTCCAGATTTGAGGTTGCTAATCCACAACCTCTCCGGGAGGGGTGATAGATCCTATCTGTATATATCAAGACTAAGAGAAAAAGGCTCTGAGTTCAGAAGCCGCATTCATTATTGAGGACCTGCTCCATCTCAGAACTCACTGACTTCAAAGTCCAGAGTTTAGTCATAGGCTTACTGGTGCAGAGTAGTTAACAGACCTAGGGAAGGTCATGAAAAGGAGGTCAAGAAATTGAGAAGCTAGAACATCCCACAACATATTCCACAAGATGCATTACTGTGTAGATGACTAGATGATATAGCCAAGACTCATACTTAATCAGCAGTGTTGCTTAAATACTTATCTACTTCTAGAAGTGAAAACATTCAATCAAAGTAAAGATTTGTATATTATAGTTTCAGCTTTTAACAAGATGCTAGAGAATTATAAAACAGCATTCCCTGCTGCCCTGAATTCTTTCACATTGTGGAATTTTCTTTATTCTGAAGAAAGATAAGGAAATTGGGGCAAAGAGTACTGGCTTGCAATTTACTTTATTATACTGGCAAACTGTGTGTCTTTAAGCAATTTAGTTAACTTTTCAGATCCTTTGTCTAGAAAAATTTTCTCAGTATTTAAAATTAAAATATCTATTTAAGAAACCATTATAACACACTGAAATGGGTAGAATGTATTTTCTTACTCTTTCTTTGAGGGAGATATGCCACAGGTTAAATGATTTTCCCAGTATTGCACAGTTCTATACTATATTCTTACACATAGAGTTGAATTTAGGACCCAGATCTCTAACTCACAACCTTACATAATCCTACAAATTTGAGTTATAATTTTTAATTGTATTCTCCTCTATCTTACAAAAAAGCAATTTCTGTATCACAACGAGTTAAAGATAAAATTCAACTTAAAAGAAAAGCTGGTAAGAAAGCAAATTCTACAACAGTGATAATAATCAAGCCTCATCTCAATATCCAAAAAAAAAAAAAACAGAAATACTCTAACTCTGTCTTGACTGACAAGGCACCCTTCCCCACTATAGGTGTCATTCTACATGTAAGGAATAATTCTACATACAAATGGGAGAAAATGTTAATTTGGTATTTATTAGTCTCATGCCTGACATGTTCCAAGTGGAGATTCGGTGAAGTTGAGTTAGAAAACATGGCCAAGCAAAAAGGCACAGGAGAATATCTACAAAATTAAAATCCTAAAGTTTTATCATTCTCAGACTTCACTGGTAATAGAGGAGATAAAATACTCGTGAGTGTGCTTAGAGGCATCTGGAAGAAAGAATGGAGAGTAAGATGGATGAGACCTAAGAGAAATCAGCTCACCATTGCCCCGAGTAGGAGGAACAGTTGCTCTTGGATGCACACACAGAGAGCTTTTACATTAAGTGAGCCTGACCATTAGTGGAAGTAGTCTAATCAACTTTCTTGTGTTTGACCAATCATTTTAGCAATTCTTTCTTTTTCATGCACGGGGATAAAAAATGAGAAGAACAAAGAGAATAATATAAGGGGGAAGCAGGGAAGGAACAGAGATCTTCTCCATGTCCTAATAATAGGCGATGACAGTGTGAGAGGTGAGTGCAGAGACTGAACAAAAGCTATACATATACATACTTAGGGACAGCGGTAGATGTATTTTAGCACCCAGGAGGGAGAAAGGGAGTACTGTGGACAAACTTTGGAGAGACTACTTACCCAGACTGGAGGCACTGACAGAGCTACCTAGTGGAGGTGTTACCAGAGCAAAGCATGGGAATATAGTGTGATATAGTGGACACCTATATTATGCTCACAATGTATCACAACTTGTTCTGTGTTTTACATATATTAACCCATTCAATTTCATATCAAACCTAAAGATGCTATTCTCATCTCCTTTTTACGAGTGAGAAATTGAGGCACAGTGCTAGGAAGTGGCAAGAAATAGTATTTGAACTCAGTAGTCTGCCCTTAAAGTCCATGATCTTATACTGTACTACACTGCCTTCTTAGAAGAAGAGGTGATGGTGGTTTTTATAGAATATGCAATGGCATGGAGGCTTAGAGAGAATGGGGCAGTTAAAGAGCTTAAAAAAAAAAAGGCATTGCCAAGGTACATGCACGCTTTCTGTGTGTGTGTGTGTGTGGGTGTGTGTGTGTATACAGTTACACAGAGTCATTGATTCCAGACCAGGAAAAATTAATTTATGGTTGAAAATATCATGATTGTGAGTGCCTGGTAGCATGATGGATTGACTAGATGGAGAGATAAACTTTACAGGGGTGATAGAAATATTTGATATCTTCGTTGAGATGATGATTACTCAGGAGAACACATTGACCAAATCTCATGAAACTGTACTCTTAGATCTGTGCACTCCCCTATAAAAAGTGAACCTAAACAACAACAGTGATTTGAGGCTTCATTTCAATAGCCTGAGCCCCACTTTCTGGCAGGGCTATTTGAACATTGTGGCAGTCCTGATGCCCACTTTCGTCAGCTAAGGCACTGGCTGTTTTCCCTCAATCGAGGCCATTTGAGACCTGAAATTCCTTCTAATCAGTTTTGTTTCTCTTGTAGTCTAATGTATTCATTAAATGACAGAAGTTGCCATTACAAACAAACTCTGTATTCTCAGTGACTTAATAGAATTCTATTTTGTGCTTTAAAAAATTATCACTTCCTGGGAGGCCGAGGCGGGCGGATTGTTTGAGCTCAGGAGTTCGAGACCAGCCTGAGCAAGAGCGAGACCCCGTCTCTACTAAAAAATAGAAAGAAATTAATTGGACAACTAAAAATACATAGAAAAAATTAGCCGGGCATGGTGGCGCTTGCCTGTAGTCCCAGCTACTCGGGAGGCTGAGGCAGGAGGATCGCTTGAGCCAAGGAGTCTGAGGTTGCTGTGAGCTAGGCTGACGCCACGGCACTCTAGCCCGGGCAACAGAGTGAGACTCTGTCTCAAAAAAAAAAAAAAAATTATCACTTCCTTCAAGACAAAGAGAGAAAAACTAGCGATATCTTTACAAGTCAAAGACTCTGCCAAAATCAATCATTCTTTCTCCCTTTCTGTTCTCCATCCCAATTGCAGTCTTTCTAAAATGTTTAAATGGCAAATCCAGGCTTGGTTTGGTAACCAAGCAATAAAAGGTTACCTGAAAATTATTGCGTTTCCTGATATGTTTCTTTTATAGTCAGAGTCACACATGCTGGGAGAACTGATGTGAATATAAATTGACTGAGAGGCCTGCATTTTTAAATACTGCAGCATAGAGGTGAAAGAGTTATATGATTAAGACATTGAAACTTTGGGTTAAATTTCAACAGGAACATAATCATAACTAAATAACATGTATACTTCATTTTATCCATAGCTGAATCCAGCTCCTCCTAATATGCCCTCCAGCTGGAGGATATATGAAATGCTTTGACTTTTCCTGTTCTGTAGTCTTTTTGGTTTTCAAAAAGCTTTTCTCTCTACTGTTACTAAGAGGAGGAAAAAAAACTGTTGCCAAGTAACAAGAAAATACAGTGTCCAGCACGTATCTCTGTATCCTCAGTTGCATATCAAATGCAAAACTCTCAGCTGTTCTCAAGGACACGGTGTGAGAGAGAGATCATTCAGAACACTGCACTGCAAGAGTTTCAGGCCCCTCTAACTCTAATAGTGATATTCAGCTGTATATATAATTGTTCATATCCCACCTTGAGAAACAAGTACATTACTAATGCAATTGCACTTTTCATTTACCCAAAGCTCTGTGCTTAATCGTGAGCAAATAATTTGAAAGAATATTACCTTGCTTATTTCATTTTTTCTTCCTAAGAACAGATGTCGCATCTGACCTGCTTACTAAGACTTCCTGTTTGTTCACAAGTAATAAGTAGGTATATAGACCTTTTATGATTCGACTTGTTGTAATGCAAGAATCACTTTGTGGTTTAAGAAAGTTGTGCACATACATTTCAGAAATTACCTCATCTGAAAGGCACCTAAATCCACAAAACATTAAGTTAATACTCACTCTGAGTAAACCCCAGTGATTACCTACCTGTATGTTCCTTTTAAAGAAAATTTCCACTAAACATCCACTTTTGCTGTCTTGTTTATGCCATGTGTCCGCACCATAGCCATAACTAATTGGATCAGTGATTGACCTAAGGAAAATCAATCCATTAGATGAGTTGAAACAACTAAATATCTTCTCTTGAAAATGTGCGTGAGGAAACACATAGTAAAATGACGGTTTGCACTGGGTCATACACTCTTAGGGCCATGTTAAGTCATGTTCAGGCAGGGCAAACTCATGTAGATAGAGAGGAGATAGAGGTAAAGAAAATAAGAGACTGAGAGAGACTTTGCCACTCCTGAGATTGAAAGAGACAAAAGACAAATAACCCTTGAAAGAAGTAGACATTGACTTTAATTAGACTAGACTGTATTAACATGAATAGGTTTTACTTTTCAATTATTCTTTTCAAATGTGCTCCATTAAATCCTTCTTTCCTTGCCTTAGAAAAATTCTATAACTTTTTGGTTACTGTTATTTTTTAATGTTTAGTTTATCTTAATTTGATACTTGAGTCTCATACCTAATTTCAGCATTTGCTCCCCACATTGCTCCTCTCCCATCCACCCCTTCTAGTCTCTTGCTCCTCTAGTGGCTTAGGCTTGGAGAGGAAAGACCTGAAAATGAGGACATGTGTCTCTACTTAACTTGGTAAGGTTATCTTCGATGGTAACTATCCCTGGATATTTGGTTCAGTCTGATTCTATCCAATGTTGGATGTCCCTGAGGAAATGTTAGGTGTGATTTGCTCAGACTGGGCTTCACCTTGATCCTAGACCCCTTCACTGGTGGTCATTCCTTTAGATACAGGCAGCTCTGTCCCTAAATGATCCTGCTAGCCATTCAGTTTCTGTCCCTTTTTCATGTTGGGCATCCTGCTACCTTGGGATACCCAACATGGCAGCTGCCCCAGTCTTCTGCCCCTTTATTAATTCCCTTTTTCCTTCCATCAGTTATCCAGTAACTGCTGAGATCTCTCTCACCAACTGATGGGCAAAGAGAACAAGGATGGAATAAACATGCTTCATCATGCTTCCTCTAAGCCCTAATTATATGGGGTACTCCGGATGATCCTCAGCCTGCCAAAATCCGTAGTCAGTAATAGTACCTCAATTAGAGGATAAAAGTGAAGGTCTGCTAAGAACTTCCTCATTATTTTCCAGTCACCTGATCACACAATAACAAGCCTTTAAGTTCTGAAGCTTGACCAACATCCAGCCAAGGAAGGAAGTACTAAGTTCTATTTCTTAGAGATATCCTTACTCCTCTTAGTAATCCTCTTTGGCCACAACTCAAACCTGGATTTGGTAGTGGTAAGGAGACATTACCATGGTTGAGAAGAGAGCGGGTGTGGGAGGGATGCTGAGTAACATCTTACCATTTTGGGTACACTCTTCCCAAGTGCATTGCCAACACCCTCAGGCTCTACTGTCTATCCACAAGCCTCTCTTTTTATTCACTAAATAGGGAGTTGGGGAGTGATAGTTAGTAAGCTCTGCCGAGAGAGATCTGGCCTCTGTTGCGCATTGTTTATTGGGATTTTCTTTAGAATATCAGCTTAGCTTATAATTAGCCTTAACTGTGATTCCAAAATATCACAAATAGTCCCTTTCAAAATCTTTTACACTGACTCTACAATTTAAGCTTCTTTTCTCATGAGGCCTGGATGTATGTTCTGTCCTTAGTTTCTATGAGATCTAGTATTAAAGTAAATGAACTACTTACTTTTCCAATTTCTGTACTTACGCCCAAATATCACAAAACTGAGACAATGGACAAGTTCCTGTAAAACTTTCTAGGAAGGAATGAGAAAAGGATATATTACTGAGGAATTTAGAATCTGCTTGAAAGACAAAACTTATACACACAAAAATAACAATATACCATATTATTTCAGTGAGAACCAAAGAAACTGTAAGAGACAATAGTCATTCCTGGAGGCTGGTAGTTCATAGCTGGCAATTGTGCCATCATCATTCAGAATCAGTAATTGGAAAATAGAATCACATTTTTATTTATAAGAAAAAAAGACAGACTGCGTCTTCATTTAGAAAGCTTTGAATGTTGTCTTTAGACAAATAATCTTTATAAGAATAAAAAAAATTATACACCTAAAAATCACAGTAGTGCCTAGGGTAAAATTCTTTAAATAATAAATGTGAATTCAGAAACTTTTCCATATGTATGTGTGGCTGTGTGTGCTGTTGCTATGTATATTATGTGTATGCATGTATATATTATAAATGTACAGTTGACTCTTGAACAATGCCAGGTCGGGGTACTGACCTCACACACAGTCAAAAATCCACGTATAACTTTTGACTCTCCCCAAATTTAACTGCTAACAGCCTACTGTTGACTGGAAGCCTTACCAATAACATAAACAGTTGATTAATACATATTGTCAATGTTTATATGTATTCTATAGTGCATTCTTAGAAAAAAGTAAGCTGGAGAAAAGTAAATGTTATTAAGAAAATCATAAGGAAGAGAAAATATATTTACTGTTAATTAAGTGGAAGTGGGTCATCATAAAGTTCTTTATCTTCATGGTCTTCACATTGAGTAGGCTAAGGAAAAGAAAAAGAGGACGGGTTGGTCTCACTGTCTCAGAGGTGGCAGAGGCGTAAGAGGTGGAGGAGGTTGAAGGAGAGGCAGGCACAATTGGTATAATTTTATCAAAAAAAAATCCATATACAAGTGGGCCCAGGCAGTTCAAACTCTTGTTCTTCAAAGGTCAACTGTATATCTATATATATTAGTGCGTGTGTGTGTGTGTGTGTGTGTGTGTGTATACATATAAATTTATGCATATAACATTTTAAACAAAAACTAGTAGAAATAAGCTAAATGGGGCTCATATCTATGAAATATATTTTATTCATTATTATATTTTAATATGTAAGTGTTAAAAAGCTTAACTGCTTAAAAAATCCTTAGAACGAATTTTGCAATTATTGTAAAGTAAAACAGTAAAGTATGCTTTAAAGTCAAACTCACTTTGGAGTTTTGCCTCTGTAACTTACTACCTGGGTAGTATTAAGCAAGTTAAACTTTCTAAATGTAAGTTTTCTTCACCATCAGACATCCTAAGGGTTTCACTCATCTAAGGATGATGTTGGTGGACAGCTCCTTCAGCTGGTCCTTCACAAAACAATGTGCATGGCTATTTCTAGTCCAGTAATGAATGTCTCACTCTGTAGAGAAGGAAATAGCTATAATTATTCATATACTAGTGAAAATGTAGATTGTCAATAATTCTTAAAAAAAGAGCCCCTTCTCCCATTGCCCTTTGGATTCTTGTCCCAAAAACTTGGCCCTTAAGGGAAAAAGAAGAGAGAGAGAAATTTCTCAGTAAAGTATTTTATATCTAAAAAAACAAAACTACACTAACTAGAACAAGTTGAATTTGGAATGATCCAACCATGAGTTTCATATCCTTTTGAGTACAGCATTCTTTGGACTCTCCATTTCTATTCCTTTGTGAGAAAATCTGTTTCAAATCAGTAGGCTGGTAAAAGAAATGCTTAGGAAATTATGATTTCTTTTTAATAAGCATTATTCAGGAAATAGATTTTATATTTTTTCTAAGTTTTCTTTAAGGGTAAAGGTGTGGGTAGTAACTCCAAAATATATTTTTTAAATACCAATCTAAATGGTTCATAGATAAATATATATTTTTAATATTGTTGGACCATTTTGATCTATAATCAATTATATTACTTCACTTTATAATTAATTCACAGCTATAAAATATACTATACTTGGAAATGCCAACAATCTGAACTGAAAGGCATTTAAGACTTCTCCAATATTAAAATTTTATGATGTAAGATTTCTGTTAAGATATCCTTTAGAATTTAGGCTTTAAATGAATATTTTTCCCCTCACACTAATATGAACTATAGAGAAATAGAAAATTAGAATCCAATATTTGGTATTTCACTGAGTTTTCCATTTGCTGTGATACTTTAGGATCTGCAAGTTGAAACATTCACAAAGAATTTGCATTGTCATTTGCAACAACATTGATGAACCTGGAGTACATCATGCTGACTGAAATAAGCCAGACACAGAAAAGAAAATTGCATGATCTCATATACATGTAAAATCTATGAAAGAAAAAGTTGAATACATAGAGAGTAAAATGGTGGTTACCAGGAGTAGGGAAGGAGACAAAATGGGGAGATATAGGTCAAAGTGTACAAACTTGCTGTTAGATAGGACGAATAAGTCTAGAGACTAAATGTAAAACATGAGGTCTATAGTTGTAATATTGTATTATATACTGAAAATTTGCTAAGAGAGTAGATTTTAAGTGTTTACACTATAAAAAAAGGTAAATATGTGACGTTATATTAGGTTGGTGCAAAAGTAACTGGTTTTGGATGGTGAATTTTAAATTATTATATAATAGATAAGTTAATTGCCTGATATAGTAATCATTTTATTATTTATATGTATATCAAAGCATCATGTTATATGCCTTAAATATATACAATAAAAATTAATTTATTTATTAAATTTTCATTTTATTATTGTTTATTGGTGACAAATTTGCACCTACCTCATAGTTTTAAATATTATATGATATTTTATATATATAAAATAATTTTATATATACAAAATATTTTTATATATGAAAAATATTGTATTATGTAATATGGCCTGCATCACATATGATGTAATACAGATATATATTACATGTGATGTATAAAATACATAATATATAATAAAACAACATATATAATATGTGGTATATAACACAAAATATAATATATAATAAAGCGCTTTTTATATGAAAAGAGCTCAGTGGTTCATTGTACAGTTACTCATTTCATTAAATAAATATTTAAATTATGAATAATATGTTGATATTTAAATTAACATTCTTATTATTCATATTTTATTCCTGTACATTTTATGGCAGCTTGCCTCTTTTCTTGGAAAAGACTTAGAAATCCTCAGTCCAGTCTCCAGGTTTTACAGCGTGACCACTCAAGGAACTTTACTCAAACTTGACGCTATCAATAGCAGCAACATATAAAGAGGTTGGTGATTTCATTTTCCCATCCTTTTGTTTCTAATTTACAGCCAAAAAAAAAATCTTTGTCTTCCAGACATCTAATACCATCTTTAATGCACCTGATTGAATCAGCAGAGGACAAATTACCCAAACAAGGCCAATTATATTATCCATCTAGTGTTGGAAATATGTATGATTTCGAGTGACTGAACAAGACTCAGTTGATTGCTTTACTTGAGAAGCCCTGCAAAGCTGGGTGTGAGGGGCTGTACACATAATAAATCAGAGGTAACTAATGTGGAAAAGAAGAGGGAAGGAGAGGGAAGGAAAGTGGAGGAGAGAGAAAGGAAGATAAGGAGGTAGAGAGAGAGAAACGAGAGAGAGAGAGAGAGACAGACAGACAGACACTATGTGGAATAGGGGAAGTAAACTGAGTCAATTCCTGACTCTTTGATCCCTGGTTTCAGGCCTCATCAGGCTCTTGTGTGTTTCTTTTTCCAGGTTCTGAGACATAGCCTCAGAGGGTACTTTGTGGATATTGAGAGCAATTAAGAATAATGTGAGGCTGGAGGTGGCCCATCCAAACCCCCTTCCTTAACCTTCCTTTCTCCCAAGGAAGTAATGAGATGACCAAGCTCAACATTATGGTTCCTCTGGAGGCTAAACCCATTATTGTTGCAATTTCCAAGAGCATTTCTACAATAATGTCACCTGAAATAGAGGAGGGATATGTTAAATAGGGTGGAATGTGATTCTTTAATGATATTACAGGTGTTTGGATTTGATGCTACCAATATGTCAGATCAAAATAATTTCAGTAAGATCCTAAATAAAAACGGTGATTGTGCTACATGAGAGTGTAACATGTAGCCTGCTAATGCAGGAGGTTTATTAGGATAATGTCTGGAAGATAGTTGAGCGCTTATCTGATTTACTCAAGGTAAAGTATCAAAATCATGACTTTAAATGGCAGATCCATTCCTTCCTGTTCACTTGCAATTTTTTAACTTAGATCTTTCAAACAGACCATTTTCTTGCCTTTATGATTACTTACACTCTGTTTATTCCTTCTGAAAATATGCAGCAAACACTGAAGTCTCTGTAGTGGAGTGGTTCTGAGTTTTTAGCTCTTCCTCATTAAAGATTTGCCTTAACTCTAAGCATTTATCATCTTTTTTTATGCTCAACACATCCTTATCCCAGGCTCTTTGCCTTAGGATGTAAGATTATTTGTTTCAGGGCTCTTGTTCAATTTTTCTACCACTCCATAAGTTCACTTTCAGTACTGACTTTATCAATTGATTTATCTAGAAGTTTGTTTACTGCAATAAAACCATAAAATAGCCACTGTTATTTACTTAGTAACTTTGGATGTTTTTTGGGCAACTTCTGGGTGCTCTGTTCTATGTCTGCATTATTTATATTGTAATAATGAATGAGTATTAATGCTAGAGTTAAAACTATTTTTTGGTAAGAAGGGACATTTTCTGATTAGGGCCTCAACTACATATAAATTTTCCCATTGGGTAAAAATGTTTTCTTAAGCAAGACCTGATTTGCCTATAGTAGGTAGTACAGAGGGGTGTTTGTGTTTAATTATTTCACAACCACTATCATGTGTTGTTTTATTTTTTTTAATTTTTTTTGCATTTAAAAGTTTTATTACTTCATATACTCCTTTTAATATTCTAGTGAGACAGTGTAGGGGTTTTTACAAAGAAAGTGGGTTGACTTGATCAAGCTCACAAAACAAAATCAAATGAGAAATCATAACCCTAATTTTCCTGTATCCCAGTCATGATAGTAGCTCACATCAAATACACTTTACATAGAACATGTTTAAAATGGTTGCGCAGAAACTGCAGTTTCCTCTGTTGTGGATGTGGTGTTTTAAATATGCAGCAGAGAAAGAAATTCTTCTTATTCAGGTCTATGTGTTCTGGATTTTTCTTTCTTTAGCCTGGAGTACAATGTCAGACACACATAAAAAACTCAATAATCTTTGTGTATTTTAATTTAATTGTTTACTTACAAAACACATGTAGCCTAAGTACCTTTTCAGTCTCTTTTTTTCTTGGATATAGAGGAAAAAGAACTGCCTATGGATAACAGTATTACAAGATTTGACAAAATTTCTAGTGTCTGACTCAAAGGCCTGGGTAACAAATGTAATGGCAAAAGGTAGCATATCATTTTTGTGATGGGAACATATCAACATCCAAGATTAAAGTATTGCAAAATGACAAAAATTTTAAATGCTAGAATAATCTGGGTAAGTAAGGTGGTAGTAACTGAAAACCAGGACAGGCAATTTAAATGGCTTTTGATATGTATTTTATTCAAAGGCATCTTTTATTAGTCAATGAAACCCTGAAACTCTGATACTCAGATATGACAATATACTAGAGCATTGAAACCTATTTTGAGGTGCATAACATACAAGCGTACACAATAATATTATCTACAGATTTATAATGTGTTTTACTCCAATGTCACCACTACCTGCTACAGTTTGAATGTTTTTTTGTCTCCTCCAAAAAATTCATGTGTTGGAAACTTAATCCCCAATGCAACAGTGTTGGGAGGTGGAGCCTTTTAGTAGGTTTCTAGGTCATGAGGGCTTCACCCACATGAATAGATTAATGCTCCTATAAAAAGGGCTTGTGGGAGTGGGTCCACACTTGCTCTTTTGCCTTCCACCATGTGAAGACATACCAAGAAGGCCTTCCCAAGATGCCAGCTCCTTGATCTTGGACTTTCTGAACTTTGAGAGAACATATTTCTGTTCTTTATAAATTACCCAGTCTGTGGTACTCTGTTATAGCAGCACAAAACACACCAAGACACCACCTCTGTAAAGATTTCTCAGTCTCTTTCACCTTTCCCTTAACTGGACCTTTACTACTTTGTAGCAGTTTTTTTAATCAATTCTTATTACTTAATGATAGTGGTGTATTGTAATTATGTAACATTTGTGCAGTCCTTTGAGACTATGAGCTTTTTGGAGGCAGGAGCCATTATCTATTTTTTTTTATTCCTAATACTTAGATATGCTCAATGCATATTTGTAAAGATACAGTGATTTTTTTTCTTGTACATCAAAACTTTTGATAATGTGATTCAACAATATGAGTTATCTTGCTTATATAATATTATTCCTCAGTTTAATAACAAGAGTATATTTATAATATAATTATGGTTTATACACATGAAACTTTGGCATGTCTCCCAGATTACATTTTTCTCAAAATGTCTTTCACACTTATGGCTCCTGGAAAAAAAAAAAAAAAAGAAAGAAAAAAATATCAAGCCTGTCGCCTGAAATAGCTACAAAATATCTTTCTTTATATAGATAAGTCTTATGCCTATCTGTAGTGTACGCATGCATGTGAGTGTGTTCAGAGTGAGACGGCATAAATTTTAACCAATTCTCATTGCAATCTCATAGATTTTATTTTACTGGTCTCTGATTTTCTGTGTGTATTTTACAACTTCATTTTCTTCTTTATTTCTTTTTTGAGAAAATATTCTCCCAGATTTAAGATCTATCAAAATTCTAAAGATCATTCTAAAAGGAACTTAAAAGCTTTACAATACTATAATAATTAAAATGATGTCTTCAAGAGGATATAAAAGAGTATAATAAAATATACATAAATGAATTTAGCATGTAACAAGGAGTTATCACAAACCAATAGGAAAATAAATAATTTCTCAATAAATTAGTTTTAAAATATAGATTATTTGTGAAAAAATAGTATAAGTTTATATCCCCATCTAGTATCATTTATATAATGATATAAATGTATATTAAAGAAGTATATTAAAGAAAATGAATAAAGCATTAAGAACCAAAATTACGGAAGAACATTTGTTTCTAAAATAGAGGAGTTACTCTTTAATCTTTGAAGTAAAGGCAGAAATCATTAAATAAATTGATAATTTGAACACATACAAACTTCTAATTTCTACCTAACAAAAACATTATGAATAAAACTGAAATGTACCATAACAAACAAAAATATTCTCGTAGAAAAGGTATCGATTGCCGTTACATAAAGAGAGAGCCACTGGATATTAGCTGTGTAGCCTTGGGGCAATTCTCCCCACTCCTCTCTGGGCCTCAGTTTCCCAATACATAAAACAAAGATACCAAGAGTGTTTATTTACAGGCCTGTTGTTAGAATGACATTAGGTAATTCATGTAAAGCATTTAGATGTTAACTGGCATACAGTAAGTGCTCTTTAGAATGTAAACTGCTGCTGCTGCTGCTATTGTTGTTAGATCAAAATCCTGAGGAAAAACAATGGATGCAAACATACTATTTATACAAGAATGTATAAAAACAGTTAACAGGAGTGTGAAAACTATGATATCAAGATATCACTTTCTCTATCATATTAGCAAAGATGAAAATGATACTATTCAATGAAGGAATGAATATAATGGAAAGCACTTCATATACTGCTAATTATGAGTTTATAAATTGTTTTGGATTAAATGCCTGTGTCTCCACCACTCCCCCAAATTCACATGTGGAGGCCCTAATCCCTAATGTGATCAGGAGGTAGGGCCTTTGGGAGGTAAGTAAGTTTTAGATGAGGCCATAATGGTAGAGCCCCCTGACAGCATTAGTGCTCCTGTAAGAAGAGGAGGAGATCAGAACCCTCTCTCTTTCTGCCATGTAAGCATGCTCAAGAAGGTAGCCATTCGCAAGCCAGAAATAGAGCCCTCACCAGAAACCGAATTGGCCAGCATGCTAATCTTGAACTTCCCAGACTCCAGAGCCATGAGGGACAAATCTGTTGTTTAAGCCACCCAGTATATGATATTTTGTCTTGGAGCCCAAACAGATTGATACATATGTCTTTCTAGAAAGGAATTTTACAAAATGTATTTAGAATTAATTATTCGTTCTTTTTAACAAAATAATTCTTTTACAAATATATCCTAAATAAATAGATATATGTGCAAATAGGGATATATATGTGTGTGTGCAATGTTTATTATAGTATTATTATTTTACAAACTTTATTGAGGTATCCAATGTTATTTATAATAGCTAAAAATTAGAAAAAATTGAAGAGTCCAAAAACAGGAGAATTGTTACATTATGCTAATAGAATATTGCCAAACATTGAGGGTAAAATTTTTACAGATGTCATAATGATAAGGAAAATGCTTACAATAAATACTGTTTTTTTAAAGCTTGAACATATTTCTAGGTGCATACATCACATTGCAAATAAAAGCTACACATATGTAAAATTACGCATAGGAATATAAGAATATTTTAAAATGTTAACATTAGTTAACTGCATAACGGGCATATGGGTGTTTTTATTTTTTATTTTACCTTTCTTTTATCTCCAACTTCTTTAAATAACTGCAACTGTTAATTAAAAACAAAAGTAAGTTCTAGCAGATGAAAGATTTTGAGGCTGTATTACATAATAGTTAGAAATGAGAATGTGACTTTTGCCTATCTGAATGTTATTCCTGTCACTGTCATATTCTGCATGATCTTGTAAACATTACTAAACCTCTAAAGCCTCAGTTTTAAATAAAGAGAATAATATCATAGACCCAGTGTAAAGATACATAGGCCCACAGTACAAAGTTTGGCAAATAGAATGCACTCAATAATTGTTAGCTACGACTAAAATTGTATAATTATTACAATTATTTTGTAGTCTCCAAAGCAAATACTAACACGATCCATTTTCTTCCTTTTTGATATTTTGATGACTTAACATGCTCATTGTGAACTCTGGGATGTGGGTACTGCCCTGGAGAACATTTCTCAATATTACTCTTTCTAATATGTGTATAGTCATCACATATGTGATACGTGTATAGTCCGGGTAATTTGTAAAAATACAGAAGATTGGCTCCATCCCCCAACCCATGCTAAATACATTCTGATCATTTTGGCCAGGACTATGTCTGAGAATTTATATATTTACAAATTTCCCCAGGAAATCCCGTGAGATAAGAACCACTGGTCTAGATTCACCAAACACTAGGTAGAAATTGTTACTTTTAAATATACACCTATTTTAAATAGCATGAAGAATGCTGGATTGTCAAACTAAAGAAATATGTGCTGGAGGATTTGAATTCCCACAACATTTAACCTGATGATTTTCCTTCACAGTAGAGGCCAGTGGCAAGGAGCTTTGCCCTAGGCATGGTGTCATCAGGCAGTACTAATAATTCATGAAAAATGAATGTTACTGAGGCAGTTTGCTTCTCAGATTTTTCTGGTCCAAAGAGTATAACTATATATGCAATGGGGCCAACAGGACTATAAAGGGTGTGGAGTAATGGAAGTTTCCAGATAGGCAGAGGAGAGATGATGCTGCTTCTTCCATGGTACTCTTTTCCTCTAGGTATTGACAAGAACTCCCTTCCAGACCAAATCTTAGACAGGGTACTCTGAACTTGCTTTCACTGAGGCCTTGTTTTGGTCCAATTCTTGGCCTACCAAGCTTAGCTTTATCAAAGAATCCTGCTAAGACAGTTTAGAGAGTTTTTTCCCAATCCTTAACATCCAATCAATCTCCTCCTCCTTCACACTTGATACCTAACCAAGTTCCTCTTGCCCCAACTCTTAATACCTAATCAAATTCTACTTAGTAACTTTCCATCCACCCCTTCACTTTGCACATCGGCTGTAAATTTCCACTTGTCCCTGTTATATTCAGAGTTGAGCTTAAGCTGTCTTCTATCGCATTAGTCTTGACCCTGTTGCAGTAGTCTCGAATAAAATCTTCCTTGCCTGTTTATCTCTGTCCAGTGCAATTTTTTTTTTTTTTTTGATGATATTCAGAGTTCTGCTTTCTATCACAGGGCTTTACCGTGTTCTGGTAGATTAGAAGAAAGCTTCCCGTTTAAGCTTTCTTCATCAAGTGGGGACCAAGGAGAGTCAAATGGCTTCACTGTTCCTGCAAAGTCTAAAAGAAGCACCGTGACTGCTACCTAGGAAAGCCCTATTGGTCAATAGAAAGAGAAATTATATTTAATTCTTGGCACAAGTGATGCTTGGTGCCCGATGCTTATAGGCTAGGAGTTCTTTGTCATGATCATTTAGTTCCCAGGATGGGTAATGGATGGGATTTCCTCAAGTGGCTGCTACTGGCTGGGAGCATTCTGATTCTGACTTTTTCTTATACACTTTGTATCTGACATTTAGTCCCTCATTCTGGAAACTTCCAGCCACTGGTTACATTTCCTTTATTATTTTCCAATTCCCCAAATTCCAGAATGTCTCTTTGCTGTAGCATGAGAATCTTTTCTCTTTTTTGTATACTGTCTATGTGCATAAGTGCTCCTTATTTTATTAAGGACTCAGGATTTTACATTAAAAAGCAGCAGTCCTTAGAGGAAAAAAAAAAGCAGCAGTCCTTTCATTTTTTTTCTCTCTGCATTTCTGCTGTATCAAACACTTGTACCTGAGTTAATTAGAGTTCAATAAGCAAAAGAAAATTATAGGAAAAATATTACCTCAATTAAACTTAAAAAGTGCCATTCTACCACATAAGCAAAACAAGCCACAGAGGTAAATTACTTATATCAATAAATCAATCTGGAAAATCACATCCTCTTACATTCAGAATCCATCCTGTCTAGTTGTTCTGAAAACTCCAGTGGCTTCTCAGACACTCAAAAATGTTTGACCTTCAACTATTTCAACTTTATGTTTAGGTGCCATAATTCACCTAGATTTAATACTCACTCATCTATATTCTTGAAATCTCCAAGAATCTCTTCATCAGGTTACACATTCCAAGGATACATCAGTATCATGCAGATTAAGGGCAGATAAGTCAAATTCGAAGTTAGCCCTGCTAGTCCCATCTGTTATGATTACCTGTGTTTGAGGATCACGCATGTAAAGTTCTCAGCAGATAATCCCCCTCTGACAAAAGGTACCGTCATATCAACAAGTAAAAAAATTAAATTTAAGTCTAGTGAAACTTTCCTTATGAAACACAAATTATTTCCATATTTATTGAAGATCCTAAGCCCCCCTAAAATATAATGACAACAATAGATGTATAATTACTACCTATAGTAACTACCTCTAACTAGGTATTAGGTGTTCACATATTATTTTCTAGAATTTCTATTTCAAAAATAGATCTATTTGCCCTAATCCGCTGCTTCCAAAAACTGATTTTTTCATAAATATTTTTATTTAGAAAAATCTGTGTTCAGGTTACTCAAAGAACATACTTTAGCAGCCATCACATAGCAAAGCATATAAACATCAGCTCTTTTGATATATCTAAGGACATTTTATAACACATTTTAGCTGCTAAAAGATTTTTAAATTGCAGAGGAATCCATTATTCTAAGAGCTTTTAGTAAAAATAATTATTAGGGAGAATAGTCACTAAATAATTTTTTAAATTATTAATTTCTTTCTGTTGCTATTTCATTTGGGGTATTTATTTGCTGAATAAACATTTACTTTAGTGACTCCTATACATGCCAGGTATCTTGCTAAGTGCTTTATATAAAAAGTGAATGGGTTGAGTCTTTGTCCCATTCAAACACATCATCTGTATCCTTCACTGAAAACAACAACATCTGTGGCTTCTGGCCATTCAAGATATTTGTGTGGAGACAGCATGGCTTAGAAATTCCAAATGCTGACAGTGCTTCTATTTTTTTTTATTTTAAAATATTCAATTGTCAAATAAAGATTGAATATAATCAAAATGTACAGCATAATGATTTGAAAATATTGTGCAATTATTATTACAATCAAATTAATTAGTATATCCATCATCACCAATGCTATATATGTGTTAGGTCCCTAGAACTTGTTCTTCTTGTAATTAAAAGTTTTCACCCTTTGCCCAACATCTCCCATTTTACCCATCTTCTGTTCCCTGGCAACGAGTGTTCTACTCTCAGCTTTTATAAGTTCAACTGTTTTAGATTTGCCATGTCTGGTTTATTTCACTTAACATAATGTCCTCCAGGTTCAGGCAAGTTCTTCCAAATGGCAGAATTCCTTTCTCTTTTATGCATGAATAATATCCCATTATATTATGTACTATAATTTCTTTTTTTCTAATAATTTTCACTTTTTTTTTTAGATTTTCCCTTTTTATTTTTATTATTTTTTATTTCAGCATATTACAGGGGTACAAATGTTTAGGTTATGTATATTGCCCTTGCCCCACCCGAGTCAGAGCTTCAAGCGTGTCCATCCCCAAGACAGTGTTCACCACACCCATTAGGTGTGTATATACCATCTCCTACTCCCCCCTCCCATCAGCCCAACACCTGATGAATGTTACTACTATATGTGCACATAAACGCTGATTGGTTAAAACCAATTTGATGGTGAGTACATGTGGTGCTTGTTTTTCCATTCTTGTGATACTTCACTTAGTAGAATGGGCTCCAGATCTATCCAGGATAATACAAGAGATGCTAGATCACCATGGTCTTTTGTGGCTGAGTAGAACTCCATGGTATACATATACCACATTTTATTAATTCATTCACATATTGATGGGCACTTGGGTTGTTTCCACATCTTTGCAATTGTGAATTGTGCTGCTATAAACATTTGGGTGCAGATGTCTTTCTTACAGAGTATCATTTGTTCTTTTGGGTAGATGCCCAGTAATGGGATTGCTGGATTGATTGGTACTTCTACTTGTATCTCTTTAAGGTATCTTCATATTGTTTTCCACAGAAGTTATACTAGTTTGCAGTCCCACCAGCAGTGTAGGAGTGTTCCTGTCTCTCCACATCCATGCCAACATTTTATTAATCCACTTATGTATTGATGGGCACTTGGGTTGTTTCTAAATTTTTGCAGTTGTGAATTGTGCTGTCATAGACATTCAAGTGCAGATGTCTTTTTTAAAGAATGTCTTTTTTTCCTTTGGCTAGATGCCTAGTATTGTGATTGCTGGATCAAATGGTAGTTCTACTTGTAGCTCTTTGAGATATCTCCAAATTACTTTCTACAAGGGTTGTACTAATTTGCAGTCCCACCAACAGTGTAAGAGTGTTCCAATCTCTCCACATCCATGCCAGCATTTATTGTTTTGAGACTTTTTTGTAAAGGCCATTTTCATTGGAGTTAGATGATAGCCCATTGTGGTTTTGATTTGTATTTCCCTAATGATTAGAGATGTTGAGCACTTTTTTATATGTTTGCTGGCCATTGTTCTGTCTTCTTGTGAAAAGTTTCTGTTCATGTCCTTTGCCCATTTATTGATGGCATTGTTTGATTTTTTCTCATTAATTTTCTTAAATTCTGTATAGATTCTTGTTATCAGCCCTTTATCGGACATGTAGAATGCAAATATTTTCTCCCATTTTGTAGATTGTCTTTTCACTCTAATGGCAATTTCCTTGGCTGTGCAGAAGCTTTTTAATTTCATCAGGCCCCATTTATTTATTTTTGTCATTGCTGTGATTGCGTTTGAGGTCTTCTTCATAAATTCTTTGCCTGGGCCAATGTCTATAAGAGTTTTCCCAACATTTTCTTCTAGAATTCTTAAGGTTTCACGTTAAGTCTGTTATCCATCATAAGTTGATTTTTGTGAGAAGTGAGAGGTGGGGATCCAGTTTCAATCCTCTGCATTTAGTTATCCAGTTTTCCCAGCACCATTTATTGAATAGAGATTCTTTTCCCCAATGTATATTTTTGTCTTCTTTGTAGAAGATTAGATGGCAATATGAGGATGGTTTTATATCTTGGTTCTTAGTCTTCTTCTAAAGGTCTATATCTCTGTTCTTGTGCCAGTACCATGCTGTTTGGATTACTATAACCTTGTAGTAAAGCTTAAAGTCTGGTGGCAAAATTGTTCTTTTTGCTTAAGATTGCTTTGGCTATATGAGGTCTTCTCTGGTTCCATATGAAGCGTAGAATTATTTTGTCTAGA
Source organism: Propithecus perrieri (assembly GCA_963574695.1). NCBI lineage: Eukaryota > Metazoa > Chordata > Mammalia > Primates > Indriidae > Propithecus > Propithecus perrieri. The sequence continues at coordinate 21,084 of CAUYRB010044012.1, forward strand.
TCTGTAAAGAATGATGATGATATTTTGATAGGGATTGTACTAATTCTGTAGATCACTTTAGGTAGTATGGACATTTTAACAAAAATTGGAATTTTTATATTAGCAACATTGCATCTATAACTCTTTGAATTTGCTTATCTATTGAGATTTTATACTTGGTAGAATGTGCATGGATCTAAGAAACGTCCTTTAAGCCATATATTGAAGAAAGCTGAATGGAAAAGAAGCTTTCAGAAATTATTGGCCTTTGCCACACACCTGGGCATGTCAATGGCCCACAAAATGAGTGAATGACAAAAATACCCACTCCATCCTCTTTGCTGATAACAGCCACCCTGCTCATTATGGTTTGCCTGTTGTTCTGGTGAGGAGCAATAGGCACCAAGGTGAGAAAGAATAGCATAGAGAAGTTAACCCAGATAAAATTTTATGGAAGCCTATTTCTTTTATCTGGACTGAGACACATCTGTCAGCATAAGACCAGCAGGAATCCTGAGGTTATTAATATCCTGTTTTTCTTCGAGCTTGACAGGTCTCTACCGTCACTGTATTACCAGGTGATAAGGCGAGGCTACAGTTATTCTGAGAGTTTGGTTCCTGTGCCAGATTTCCTGGGGAATTCTACACTTTCATGTTTCCTCAGAACAATTTATTGGGCATATTCCATCTCTATTCTCTTAATTTTCTATATTTCGGGTTCAAACTAGCTTTAGAAGCTCAGCTTGTCTCATGATCATGGGAAAAAATTATTTTTACAAAGTCTTTATACAATTATCTTGCATTCCAGCATTGTCTCTAACAATAGTGATTTTGAGAGTCTCAACTTGAAACTACATTTGTTTTAGTATTTTACCTTCTGGTAATTGTGTATTTTTGTGTGTGTGTGTCTGTGTGTGGTTTACTTCATTTTTCAGCCTGTGGTGGGGCTAGCTGGAACTCAGGTTTCTATCTCTGGGATGGAGGATTCCACTCTGGCCAGACTAGTGCAAATGCTTCTTCCATGGTTGCCAGCAGAGTTCTGCCCAGTGCTGTGTTACTCCATGACAGGGTAGCCCTGAGTTTCAATGCAAAGTTTCATAACCATTTCACTCTCCCTCCCCTGGGCACATGGATTCTCTCTCCACCTGACGCATTGGCGTGGAGCTGCAGGGGCTGAGGGAGTGGTGGTATGGACAATGAAAAACTGTCTTTCCTGCCCTTTTCAGTGCCTCTTTCCTTGATATAATGTTAAGACCAAGTACTATGATCACTCACCTGATTTTTAGTTCTTCTGAAGGTAATTTCTTACATGAAAAGTCATTGAATTTGGCGTTCCTGTAGGAGAATAATTAATTGCTGGAGATCTCTATTCAGCCATCTTGCTCTGCTTTTTTCTTCTAGATACATAAAATTTAAAAGAGGGTTATTTATAAGAAAGATAACACAATATAGGAGGCAGGCATAGAAACTCTTTGAATATGCATTGCTTTAGATATTTTATTTTGGAACTTCTAATATTTTTTATGATCATAATACAAAATTATATTTTAAATGAAAAAAATCTCTAAAAATTGAAAATAAAACAAATCTAAGTTTGCATATGGTTAATGACATGTCAATACAGAAAGGATCTATGCCTAGTTAATCAAAAGAACATGGTGATCTGACTGCATATTTCTAGTGAATGATAGTATAAAGACAAAACAAATTTAAAAATGTTTTTAGTAGTTATATTGTAGCTTTAAAATATTGATGGTGCTTTTATTTGAGATTTTTTTTCTTGTAATGTCAGATAAAACAAATGGATAATGGTGACAATCTGATTCTATCTTTATTGGTGAAAAGGTTCTCATTGATTCTAATAGCAATAATAAACACAACATATGCAATACATCATATATGATTAAACTCATAGTTTATAAAATATTAATAAGAGGTCTAATTGGTCTGTGTTGACAGATACTATTATTTGTCAAACTGCCAACTAAGGAAAAATTTAAACTTATCCTGCTTTCCTATATGCATTCTGCCACTGAGAAGGGGAAAGTTGCTCTTTGCAGAAATATCTCAGCTAGTAAGTTAAGGATTAATGTTAGATTTAAGTTATCACCATTTCGCAATTCTCATTAAATGAATGGATCTAGTCATTGAACATGAATACTTGCTAACATCATAGAAATAAAGCTGACCAGACATTATATGTCTCCTGATGGAAGAACATTACATTACCTATGAAGTTTCTTGCCCAAAAAATTGGAAGCAAATCAGATCAAGGCTTTAGATCCAATTTGTAGGAAATAGAAACATCAAAGGTATAAGTTAAACCACACTGTATAAAACTACACAGCACACTTGACCCAGTTTCTTCAATAATAGCCTTGTAATTTAGTTTCTCATTTATATGTATATATATAAGATAATTGGATACTTGATGGAATTAAAGTATTATGAGTAATTTTAAGTGTAATATAAGTATTATGTTTGTAACCAAAGAAAAATCCTTTTTCTTTCAGAAATACATACAAAAATATTTGTGGATGAAATTATTTCATGTCTGAATCATGTTCAAAATCACATGGGCAGGAATAGGTAAGATATAGATGAAACAATATTGTTAAGATTGTATGATGGGTGTATTGAGATTCATTGTATTATATTATTTTGTATTTTTTTATGTTTAAAATTTTCAGTCATGCATAAAAATTTCCTGAAATATGGAAGACCAAATTCTCTTAAAATTTTTTCTCTAAAAACATGAAAATGTTAGATAACATATAACAAACATTCCTTCAAATACAAAATTTGGCTCTCAACTAAGAAAAGAAATCCCTAGATGCAGAAATGAAGAGACAACTGAAAACCAGATAAATAAAAATGCAACTGTAACTGCTGAGGCTTCTGTGGGTGGAGGAGAAGGAAAGAATTCAGTTTAGCAAGATAGGATCTTGGGTCAAATGCTCATACCGTGGCAAAAGAGGAGGACAGGGGCTTTTGTGAGATTGGGATTTGGAAATAATAAACTTTCATAACTTTAATCATGAAAGACTCACAAGAAAAATTGTCTACATCACAGGGAGTGGACAAAAAATCTTTTGTCTTAATCTGGAATCTGACTGACCAATAGAACACAAAAGAGTCTCTCACAGCTGTGAGGAATTTTAAAAAGCCTCACTAAATGTGTCATCAAAACATAAAACAACATTACAAAACATAAGGGAAAAAAATACATCACAAATAAGGGTCTTCTGAAGCAAAAAATAGCATAATTAATATCAAGGTATGTTGAGCAGAAAGTTGTCAGCTGTGTGAGAACTAAAGTTCCCTTCTGAAACTTCATAAAAGAAAAATATTGATTATTCTTTAGTTATCATCCCATACCTGAACAGGTTACTGCTATAGCCGCTTAAAACCCATCTCAGTTGATCAGTGACAGCTTTGCCTCAGTACTCATGCCTCTGAAGTCAACCAGTCAGTAATAGCTCACACGTCTAAAAGTCAGACAATCAACAACAGGCTTCTATGACTGAACATCAGCCAATCTCTGAATTCCATGCTTCTCAAAACCCCATAAAAAATTCTTGTTCAGAGACTCAGTGCTTTTCAGGACCAGCTCTTCCTTGTATGGTAAGCAATAAATTCAGCATTTATGTTTGTTTCACATTTTTTAGGGAGGAGGCGTAGGGAGGGAGGTTTTTTTCCATATATATTACAATGGTAAACTCTGATCTCTACTCAGTTTCCTAATCTGACCTGGTCCTTAAACACAGAGCCCATTAATTTAGGGAAGACAGGTCTCCTTGAGGTAGGACCTTGGAACACCATCACAAGTTTGTATGATTAATACTTATCAACTATTTCCCCCAATGAAACTTAAAGCCATTTAACAAAGTAGGTAGACACTGTAGAAATGAAAATATCCAGACCTGAATTCATTAAGGCCCTCAAAAACAGCAGGCCTTATGAAAACCACTGTAAATGGAGTCCTAGCCCAAGTTTCTTTCACAGGAGGTCAAGGGGGTACATGAATTCACCATGTAGCCAATACCCTAGTCTTCTCTGACTGGTTGGTGTAAGAATCATTATTGCAGGAAGGACTGTGTAAAATGCTAGCCCCATCTGAGATTATAAATCATAATCAATATTGCATCTGGGTAAATTTCACAGATTAATGCCCCTTCAAAGAATTAAAGTGTGCAAGGATTAATGTTCTCAATATCTGCCATGTTTCCCTGTGTGGCAAAAATCAGATAGAGCATAACAAGTAAAGGTAGACCATAAACTTATTAAGTGATATCCCTAAACACAGCTGCTATGCAAGATGTGATATCTTTACTGGAGCAGAACAAGACAGCCCAGAAACTTTGCATGTAGCTATTGATATACAACATGTATTCTTTCCAACTTAATAAGTAAAGGAGAATATACTACTTCATTTTCGCATGAGAAAACCAGTAGTTTACAGTTTTCTGCCATGTCGCAGGACTATGTTAATTTTCCTGCTCATTGTGACATATGATCTTCAAGGACTTTATTGCCTTGACATTCTGCAGAACGTCACATACTGGTCCACTATACTGATGATATAGTTTTATTTTTTCAGATTTATTTTTTTTAAATATTGACAGATAAAATTGTATGTGTTCATTGTGTACAGCATATTTTGAAGTATATATACATCGTGGAATGGTTAAATCTAGCTAATTAACATATGCATTACTTCATATAGTTATTTTTGTAGTAACCATAGTTACCATGTTGTGTAATAGATCTTTTGAACTTATTCCTCCTATCTAACTATAATTCTGCATCCCTTGACCAACATTTCCCCAACCCTTCCCACACCCCCCAAACATCTCAGCCACTGGTAACCATCATTTCACTATTCTCTATGAGATCAAATTTTTAGATTCCACATACGGGTGAGATTATACAGTATTTGTCTTTCTGTGCCTGGCTTATTTCACTTAACATAATGTTCTCCAGTTTCACCCGTATCATCACCAATGAGAGATATGTTAATTGGAGCTGGAAAACAATGAGAAGCAAGTACTCTGGATGCCCTGGAAAAATACATCGCATGCCAGATGGTTGGATGTAAACTCTAGGAATATTCAGAGCCTCCCATATCAGTGAAGTTTTAAGGGTCGAATGATCTAGAAGGGGTTCTTTCTGTGAAGGATATATATTATTACATCTTATTGTCACTACCACTAAAATAGCACAATTCTTGGTATACCTCTTTGGATTTTAGAAATAGGATATACCACACTTAGGGCTAGTGCTCTGATCCTTTTATTGTGTGATTGGAAAAATGTCAGTTTTAAGTGGGACCCAGAGCAAGAGAGGGCCCTGCATCAGGTTCAGGCTGCAGTGTAAGCTGTCTTACTACTCAGGTCCTATAGTCTAGTAGAGTCAATGAAGCAAGAGGCACTTGCTGTAGATAAAGATGCTGTGTGACATCTCTGCCAAACCCCAACAGAAGATTTGCAGCATATAATCTTGGAGTTTTGGTGTAATTTTGTTTCTTTTATAGCTGCTTGAAAGGGTGCTCCTACTGTATTTCTGGGACCCAGTAAAGCCTAAGTGCCAGACTGAGACATCAAGTGACTGTGCAACTAGAGCTGTGCATCACAGCTGATATCGTCAGATCTTCCAAGTCACATTGTTGGGCAGGAGCAGCATTCATCTATCATACACTGGAAATGATACACTTGATATGGAGCCTGGGCAGATCCAGAAGCCAACAGCAAATTGCATAAATAGTTGGCCCAAACCAACCGTGTTGTCCATCCCTGTTGCATTGTAACTTCTCCTGAGTTCACATTTAAGGCTTCATTGGGTGATGGGGCAGTTATCTTCAATTTATCTCTCTGGCCTGGTTTACATACTCATCACCTCTATATGTTGGTGTGAATAAAAATATGCCTCTGCTTCACTCAGCTTCACCTGTAACAGATACTTCAAGCACAGCAATGAGGAAACTGTTCTCAGGAAGAAGAGCAATACACTTGTTCATTAATTTTACATAGGGGGAGAAGTAGACTGAAATAAAACTCTTGCTCTCATACACACATATACAATATATATTGTATTATATATAAATATATATAATAATCCTAGGCAGTGACAAGTAGTTTAAGTGCTTTAATTGAGACATGAAAATATAAAGATTGCAAGATTAAAGACAAGAAAATCTGAGGAAGCATGGGTACGGACCTCTGGAAGTGGACACAACGTCTTTGTGTCGTATGCCGGTGATTACCAAAGAAACCGCTGTAGAAGAGCTCTCAATACCTAGGTGGAGAGGGTCATTTGAAGGTGGATATCAGCCAGTCTGTCCTCACTCTCATCCCACCACCTGCTTGCTCAATGGGCCCTTGAGCACATCAGCCTTGGTGCTAGAAATAGAGACTATGCATGAGCCCGGGAGAGTGGGACCCCTTTCACTAAGACCAGCCAAGCTGCAATACTGCTGAATACTGTGCCTGTTAGAAGCAGAGGTATTGACCCCCACAACATGGGGGCCACTTTTCAAGGAGACCAGCCAGCCACTTGTGGGCAGGTCAGTTATCTCTAACTTCTTCTCTCCTGGAAGGAATCATGGGTTTGTTCTTTCTGGACTTGACAGCTATTCCAAATCTGAATCTTCCTTCAGCCCATTATGCCTTTGCCAGCACCACTATCCAAGAGCTGATGCAGTATCTGAATTACCAACACAGGATTCCATACAACATAAGCCTCTACCAAGGAACTCATTTTTATAGTGAAGGATTTGTAATGATTGGCACAGAATCCATTGTTTTTATCAAACCTATATTATATTATCTGGAAGAAGATAGCTTGATCAAATGCTGGCATGGCCTGGTAAAGGTGTACTTAATGTGTAGGCTAAAGGTCACCATCTACAGGTTTGAGGTATTATTAAACAAGATGGTGCTTTTGCTTTAATAGCTAAATTACATAAGTCTACTAAACAGGAAGTGAAAGTTAGACTGGTCCTTCTTACCATCACTTTCTGGGACTAACTTAAGAATCCAAGCTTCTTTTGCTTCCAATTCTATACTGTTAGATTACTGGTCCTCCCCAGGGTAGGAGTTATAGCATTGTGACATGGTATCATCAAGAGTTTCAGTGGAACTAAAGCTGCAGCCACTATCCGGTCATTTAAGTTATTCAAGCCAGTGAACAGCAAGAAAAGAAGGTAATATTTATCTTATGTAATAGAGACAATAAATAAAAATCAGTAGACTTGCTCATGTAATCTTTGATGTTCTCAGTGATGAAAGTAAATGGGCAATAGTATCAACACAGTCTGACAAAGGCAAGGCAATCAGGGATCAGACCCACAGGAATAAAACTGGGGGTTATTCCATCAGGCAAATAACCTTGACCAGCTGATGTGCTGGCTGTAAGTGGAATCTGAGTGGTGAAGAGTAAGATGAAGAATATCAATTGCAATGTCAAAATTGTAGTTTGCCCCCTTAACCCTCCTAATTTTTTTTTTCTTTGTGATTTCTATCAACCATAAAAACATAAAAACGTTTGATGACCCTAAGAGGTAGACTCTTGCAAATGGTTGTGATGCACCACACCATGTCCGTATTATTGGCCTGATTCCAGCACAGTTCATGGCCAGCACTGCACATCCAATGTGCGGCACGATCTCTCTTTCTCTCTCTCTCTCTTTTATTCTTTTTTTGTTTTCTGGGAACTTAAAGGCCACTCGGTTGGATAAAATCTCCATGTAGAGGTTCAGGGGTGTTAACATTCATGAGGCAACCCTCAACAATGTTACAATTTATATGTTTTTAAAACAGAATTTCTTGAAACTGTCTAGTTCTGAGGAGCTGAATTTTTATTATTATCAAAGTGTCTTCCTTTTCTTTTCTTCTTGAATGTTTCCTTTACAATGAGCCTTTAATGCCTTCAATTTTCTTTATTTTTTGAGAAATTCACCAAGTTATAACCAATGGTTTATTTTTTTTTTTTTTTATTTCAGGATATTATGAGGGTACAAACATTTTGGTTACATTTTATGTCTTTGCTTCACCCAAGCGAGGATTAGAGGCATGCCCTTCCCCTCTACAATGCTCAACGCATCCATTAGTTGTGAGTTTACCAAGGAGAATGAAAAATCAAATAACATCTATCGGATGTTGGGCAGGGGGGAGGGGGGAGGAGGAGACGGGTATTTTCATACACAAAGAGTGCAATGCGCACCACCCAAAGGATGGACATATTTGAAACTCAGACTTGGGGGGGAGGGGGGGCAAGGGCAACATACGTAACCTAAACATCTGTACCCGCATAATATGCTGAAATAAAAAAAAAAAAAATCAAATGAGATATTTCAGGAGAAAACATAACCAACTTTAGAATTAAGTACAACACCCCAAATAGGTAGGCAAACAACGGTCTGTGTAGACCGTGTCTAAGAATAGCCTTTTAAATTATTAATTTGAAACATGCAAATGCTTTCTCAGGTTATTTCGGTGAAAATAAAGGCTTAGGTTGAACCTATTCATTTTCTCCCTCTATCGCTTTTTCTCTGTCTCTGACTCTGTCCGTCTGTCTCTCTCTCCTCACTCCTTTTCATTTTAGAAAAGTTCATATAGTTCTGGCGGTTAACAAGAGGGACTCATGTGAAGTGTTCTTAGATATGATCCAACAGTACCAAAAAGCTTTGGTAAAGTTTCTGTGTTCCAAGAAGATTACACTGGAATTTTTTCTCTTCCAACTTCTTTGTTTTGTAAAGCAAAATTCATAGTTTGAATATTTGTAAATGAAACAAAATTGGCTTTTTCCTTTAGTGTCCTTTAATATCTGCAATTTATATCAAGGAATTTGAAAAGAAGAAATATTGTATATTATAAATTCAAAATAAGCAAAATTAAAATGAATTGTGTAATAAGTTATATATATAACACAAATCATGATAATAAAAGGTTATAAATATGGGATTTAGCACTTATTGGAAGTTCATGATGCTTCTTGTCTTTTATATTTAGTGGAATGGCATTATAAAATTGAGGGATTCATGGTAAATATTGATGATTTTTTGTTTATAAATGTATTTTTTATTTGTAGATGAGGTATAAAACTACCTAAACTATAATGGGACTTGGGTCTAAACATTAGCCAATATAAAAAGAAATATAAAAATTAGCCAATATAAAAAGATAATTTGATGTTGAATAGGATAAGTTTAATCAAGTTAAACTAAAAGAACAAGTCATCTGATAATATAGTATTACCTACCAATTTGTTGACTGTTGTTTATCACACTGAAAGCACTGTACAAAATCAAAACCACTTGCCCAGAACTTTTATTCAGTTATGCTATGTCAAGATATTGTAATGATGGTTATTTGTATTGGGGTTCAATTTGGAGGTATTTAAATTTTCCCAAGAATCCACTGTATTTTTTTATATGAAAATGTGTCAAACCTACCAAATCATGCACAATTTACAAGGAAATTTTAATTCCAACACAATGAGTACAAAAATAAAACTCTTAGCTTATTTTTCTCAGTGCATATTGAAGAGCTCAATAAGTACTGAAGGAGATACACAAGTGGAGTGGACTGCTAAGAAAGTAAAATTAGTACAAATGTCTGAAATAATGTTCATAGATTATACTTTCAGAATGTGTATCCAATTTATTTGTTGTTTTAATATAAAGGCTGAAATCCTATGAAATTTTTACAGCTGATAGGAGTGTACATTGTAGTTCATAATCCAAGCCGCATATTGGAATCAACTAGGGATTTTCAAAAAACTACTGACACCTGGAACTTACTCCACCAATTAAATGAGAACCTCTAGTTGGGAGCTCAGCATGTACATTTTTTAAAACTCCCCATATGACTCTAAAATTAGCCAGAATTGAAAGGGAATGACGTAGATAATTCAGTTCTTCTAATTTTGCATGCTTTCTTACTTTATGCTCATGTAGGGAAATGCAAGGAGAATTCACCACTATGCAAGACACTTGACACATATGGGTCCAGAAAATAAATTGTCATAAAATAGGTAAGTTGACAAAATTTGTTGAAATTTATATTTTTTTTGTGCAAAAATAATGGCAGGAAAAAAAGTTTTGGAGATGGAGTGGTGGCTACTGTATAATAAAATATCTTGTAAAATGTGACTGAGTAATCAATATTTGTGTACAAACATTGGCTGTTAAAATGATGCAAGAATTTTTATACTAGTATTGATAATTATTTATGGCAAATCATTAATTAACAAACACTTTAAATATAATGGTAATGCAATAGGAAGGGAGTATAGAATTTACAAATATATTTGTTACCCAAAAGAAGGTGCTCTCATGAATATTAGGAATGAGACAAAAAATAAACCCTTTTAACGGATTTTATTTTATTTATTGTGTCCACTTTTTAAATTTTCATTAATGTCTCCCAGAGATAAGTACTGAGGTATTTAAGATTTTTAAAATAATAATAAAATCATTGAATGCTTCATAATGTTAAAATATGCATTTGAAAATTATTTTTTGCCAAATAATTAAGACATATTATTGAAGAAAGTGCTCACTAACAACTTCCATACTGACCATTGAATAGTTAAGCAATTAGAATAATTATAAAATATATTTAGTGATGTAATTTTAAAACAAATATTTCTTATAATAATTACACCCTTTCAAATCAGTTTAATTAAATTCTGATATTGCAATATGATCTGTTAATATCAATAATCACTACTACTGAAATTAAAAAAAAAGAAAATAAATAAATTGAAAAAACACACAAAGAAGAAACAACAAAAATATTACTATTAGTTACAAATATTTATCTGTGTGAAATAGGATTTCAGAAATTTCACACAACCAAACGAAAATATGAAATAATTAGGTGTCAAGGCTAATATAAGGTTTAAAATCTTCACTCTAAATGGCAGCATGAGAAGTCTCAACCAGTGGTACTCAAAGGTTCTGATCCACAGACCACACTTTGAATAGCACAGATCTAAAAGCCCAACCACTTAGATAAAGTTGAAAGATAAGTTTGTTTCCGATAGACCTGGACAACTTTTCATCCAACAATTGCAGTGTGTAAAGTTACATAAAGAAAATAGTGACCAGTCAGTGGAAACTTTCATAAAACAAAACTTTGAATTGTAGTTTATATTATGCTAATAATATAGTGCATAATATTGTAAGTAAAATAGTCCAAAGAAAGGAGAAGACAGAAATCCCAAGGGATCATTTTTCAGCACAAAGAAACAGCGTGGTAGACCTCAATGGATACATTCCTGTTGTGGTGGTTAATTTATGTGTCAATTAGATTGGGCCATGGTGCCCAGATATTTAGTCAAATGTTATTCTGGATTTTTCTGTAAGATTGTTTTTTGGTGAAATTAACATTCAAATAAAGGACTTTGAAGCAGATTTCCCTACATAATGGGGATGAATCTAATCCAATCAATTGAAGAGCTGAATAGAACAGAAGACTGATACTCGCCTAGAAAGAAGGAATTCTCCAATAGATGGCCCTCAAACTTGAATCACAACATTCCCTCTTCCCTGAGTCTGCAGCCTGCAAAACCACCCTGCAGATTTTGGATTTGCCAGGCTTTATAATCATATAAGCCAATTCCTTAAATAAATCTCTGTATATACAAACATACACATCCTGTTATCTTCTGCTTCTCTGGAGATCCCTGACTAATATAGTTGTAATTTAAACTTTCCTCTTTATTTTTAAGATATAGGTCGATTAAGCATAATATAAAAAGCTCAGAAAACATATGGCAAAAATCAAGCTATATTACAGGCAGGGAAAACATAGACATTCATCAGAGGAAAGGAGCAATTTTTCAAGCTAAAATGAAAAATCATACATCCTCCTTGTTGGGTTATATGTTTATTTCCTTAGAACATTGATAGTGAGTGGCTTTTATTTAAGAACATAACCAGTAAGTGGCAGATCATAAGGAATGGTATGCTTTCATCATTTTGGACACAATTGATTTTCTTTATGTACTTCTTAATCTACTATAATATTGGCTAGTGATAAAAAGTGATAAATATTGTCAGTGAAAAATCTAAAATTACAACGTACATATCTAATGAAGAAAGGCCATTCTGAAACCATTTAATAATCAGATCAGTTTTTGGAAACTGGAGGCTTCAAGAATTTTATCGATAGACTCTTTTGTTTTTAAGGAGCTTTTGAGGTTACCTGGTCTATTATCTCATCTGATACTTGAGTTCCCTCTATGACATCTCTTCCAAATTCTGCTTGTCTATGCTTACTGATGACCATGCTATGGGAAATATGCTAATATATTAAAATTTATCTCCCTGTCTCCATTGACCCTAATTTTGCCCTTTTGGGACTCTCAAAATAAATGGTCTTCCTTATTGTCTGATGTTCAAATATTTGAAGACAGTCTGAAAAAGATCAGAAGATGTAAGACAACCAAGTACTTCTAGTGTTCCATTCTCTAAAATATCTTTCTGCATGTAGTATTATACACATTGTGGATTCTTCTCTCACTCTTAAGCTTTGCAAGAGAGTAGCTCTATGAATATTTTTCTGATAGTAAAACTTCATTTATCATTAATATTGAATGGGATAATGTAAACAAAACTTTGGCATTCTAGTTAGTTTTACCTGACAGGCAATAATAGCAGATATAGGACACAGCATGGGAGAAAGGCAGATCTAAATGTGCTTTAGTTAAAACTCAGAAAGGCATTTTAGTTAACACTTCATTCTTTAGAAGAAATTTTCTCTTGGTTAAAATGAGTTATTAAATAACAGAGAGCAGTATATTGTATATGCTTTTTACAAAGAAAATAATACCTCTAATTGTATCTAACTGTAAATAAACGTTCCAAAAATTCTATAGATTAACCAGAATGAAACCATGCCTCCCGCTGAATGAGCACTGCCTCTTTCTGAAATAAATAAATGGTCTTGTAAATTTCTCTTATTGATGGGTGTCAACCTACAAATTCAAGTTAACTATACATTAGAATAATATAGTTAGAAATTTAACTGGATCACATCTTATATTCCTTTGTTTGAACAAAACTGAACTTTATTTTTTATTTAATATTTCTAGTGTGTTCATGTTCCAGGATACAAATGCAACCAGTCATAGCTGCAGTAAAAATCAGGATGACATTTATAAAAAATATTGTGATTGAGATATTTGTACATTTACAAAAGAAAAGGAGATAAATAACCAGATTACACGCTACAGAATTGTAGCAACATCCCAGAAAGCCCCTGCGAACAACTGAACATACAGTGGAACATCTTCCCACCTGTCACCGTTAGACAGCCATTCAATTTAGTGTATATGCACTTGCAAAATTTATGACATAAACTGCACTCAGCCACTATGCAACAGATTGTACCGAAAGAGACACTATCTAAATTAAATGATTCTAAAATAGTTAATTAAAAAACAAAAAAGGCATTTCTTTTCTCGCCAAAGCTAATGTCTCTTAATGTAACTACTACTTTACCAGCTACATTACAGGAATCTCACAGAAAGCTAACAGCTGGGTACATTTGAGGAATGAAGAGGAAAATATTTAATATGATTATTTTAAATGTCAAAGTTTTATCAAATTCTAAAGGGGCAACAAAAAGGCCTAATAATGGTCAAGGAACTGGTATTTCTATTTATTTGGTGGAACATTTTGATTTCACAAATAATATTTTAGCTTTATTTTTATTCCAGATGCAATATACTAAACAAAACTGACTTTGCCTCTTGTATAGATGAAAAAAAAAAAAACTCACGTAAATCACACGAGAGAAAGCAGTATAGATAATTATAATCATGAGAAGGGCTATCATAAGCTTTGTGAGCCTGTATAGTAAGAATATTGTGATTGAATGAAAACAACAAAAAATGCTTCCCGTGCTTTCTGTCACCAGTCAACAATCCTGCTTGGTATTATTTCCTCATGTGTCTTTTAAAAAAATCAAATAATAAATAGACTTCCTTATCCGTCCATATTGCAATATTCTGAGATGGTTAAAAAAAACCACAAGATGACAAGATAATTACAAAGAAAAGCAGAAGCTGTACAGTGAAGGTTGTGCATCTGGAGGGAACAGAAGTAGTATGTGACAAAAATTTCATACCTCTAGGACCTGTTCCCAATTCCCTACCTGTATTGGCACTAATGAAGAGGTTAGATGACAGAGGAGACCAGAGAGTATGAACCATATTCCATAAACACAGCATAAATATAATTTTGGTAGACACGCAGCTGTTTACATAAACATATTCTCTTTGCTTTAGAAGCATAGTTGAGTCTGTTTATACCTTATTCACAGATTTAATTATATTTTTATTGAATATTAAATGGACACAGAGTGAAATTAAGATTCGCGTGGAGAAATATTTTTAGAGAAGTTAACGCTGAGCTGGACTTTAGGTCAGGAGGTCTTTAAGGAAGACAATGAGTGTTTACTGAATGCCCACAATGTTCCAAAAATCGTAATAGGTGCTTCCATGGAGACGAGCGTAAGGGCATTCTGAAAAGAAGGAACAACACGACCAAAGATATAGAGACTGGGGATAATAAAGATTATTTGGAAAAGGAAGGAAAGTGAAAGGAAGGGAAATGAGTACTGAATGCTCACAATGTTCCAAAAACGTAATAAGTACTTCCATGTGTTATATAACTTAACACTTACAAAAACTTTTTAAGGTATCATTATCCCCCATTACAGTGAAGATAAATGTACAGCAGTGAGTTACCTAATACCCACATTTTGCAGATAAGAAGTCCGACTAGAAAACAGTCTTGTCTGATAGGGAATATACAATATATGCATGAATGTAAGAAGAAGCTAAAAAGGTTACTAAATTACAGAAGCTGTTGATTGCTGTATTAGTTCTCTACACTGTGTAATACGTTATCATAACTTTAGTACTTGAAACACATACATTTATTATGTTACAGTTTTAAGAGTCACAAGTTTGGGCACAGCTTAACTGAGTTGTCTGTTTAGGGCTCACCAACTACGATCAAGGTGTTAGTCAGCTGCATTTTCATCTGGAGTTTCAACTAGGAAGGAACTCACTTTCCCAATCACAGAGTTTTTGGCAATATTCAGTTTTTTGCAAATATAAGACTGAACATTAGTTGTTTTTGCTCACTGTTGGCCAGAAGCCACCTTGTGCTCCTAATCGCCCTCAGTTCCATAAGACCACCTGTTGTTCTTTGCTGTGTGTGTATCCCTATTGTGGCCACTTACTTCATCATGACACCAGGAAGAGTCTCTAGGGTGATTACACTGCAAAACATAACACAATCATGGCAATAACATGCCATCATCTTTGCCAAATACTATAGGTCAGGAACAAGGCACAGATTCTGCTCACATTTAGGAGAGGAGAGTAATATAAAGGCACGGAGACTGGTGATAAAGCAGAAAATGAGCACCCATTGATGGAGATCAATTAGGGACACCCTAGAGTCTGTCTACCATAATTAACATCATAATAAAACCAAGATTCCGTTCAATACAATAGGAATTCATTTAAGATTATTGAGTAAGGGAGTGAAATGATCAAAATTGTGCTGAAAAAAGGAGAAAATTTGAGTTTGCTTCCACATAGAAATAATATTAAAGAAATAAAACTTGAAGGTGTTGTCTTGATTGGTTTTTTAATGTTAGGCCATAGCTCATGGGTTGCTCAAAATCATTTTCCTCCAGCCATTTGCAAGTTGAAGGGTACCGTGAGTTATCTGTGTGATGCCCACCCTAATGAAGGTTAATGAAGAGTTAACACCATTTCCTTCCAAAGTGTCCCAAAGACAATAAGTGACAAGAGTAAGAAAAGGAATAAAGAAAAATAGTACATTCCCTTGAGAGACTCCTGGTTGCTAAGATGTATGATGTCTTGGGAATTCTGCATTGTTTACTTTTCGTTCAGTGGTTCAGTTTGCACACTGGTCCATGGGGTCGAATATGACCCAAGGAAAATTGCACCTTGCAGCAAAAGTGACATGAAACTTAACTGGAGGACAGCCACAAAAAAAGCCTATTACTAGGTTCCCCAGGCAAGAAAATAAAGTGTTCAAATTTACCAGAGTAAGACACAGTGAAATCAGCTAAGGAACCGATTAACCTAATCATAAACCAAGCGTGTGGCAACTATTCTGATAATTGCACTCCAGTGAGTCACTTATAATGCCATTACAGTGCACATTAGTCACCCTGCTGCCCTACTTGCCCAAAAATATACTGCACATTGCCAGTGTAACAGCTGTTCTCCGCTTTTTAGAGGTTATAAATGTTGTGGAAACAAAGAAGAATAAAGTATATACCTTCTTACATCCTGGTAGCCTGCTAGTAGCAGCTCAGTATTTCCTCTAATAAATAAATATGTATCCAGGGAGAGCCTCAATTTTTACAGAATTCAGGATTTTAAAAAAAAGTTTCCAAACACTAATTAGATTATTTTGGTTTCTATTACCCAGTGTCATCTTGCTGTGGCAGGAAGTATAGTGAAACTAATGAGACTAGCCCCTTAGTAGGGAGGATGTTGGACAGCCAAAGTACTCTCTTTTTTGGGAGATGTTTCTTGGTGAACTTGCTGATGCAAAAATAAGACAGGGATCTAGAATCAGCAGAAATATGATATAAGGGCTTGCATAATTCTGCAAGAGGTGTGAAGTAACTGTGAAGTTTAATCTCCACCTGAAATGAGAGCCAAGTTTTGAAAATAAAAGTTCATTCATTCATCAAAGGTTTCTTGTGGCCTAAACTATTACACACACTTTATCATACATGGGAGTTTCAAATGAATTAAGCACTGAAACATGGTCCTTTTTGTTAGGTCAGGACAAGGAGGAAGGAGAACAGATGCTTTGTCTGGGGGGTTTCCCTTGAGAATTAGATGGCATTAGGAGATGCTTTGTCTACAAAGGAAGGAACAAATTGACCAGAAGGGAGGCTTCCAAGAAAGAACAGACGGAATGTCAAGGGGGCTTCCAAGGACTAAGCAGTTGTTGGGTCTACGCTGAGGGGCCTCCAAGGACTGACCAACTAAAAGAGGTAGAAAGGCCACAAAGTAGAGATATGAACAAGGCCACAAAAGAGGGTCTTTGGAGCATGTGTATAAGTAAGGTCACAGTATTCTCAAGTGACCTACCCTCATTAACATCATAAAAATCACACCCACCTGCACTATGACAGTTTACAAATACCATGGCAACCCCCAGCCTTACAAGGTTAAAAATGGGGACAGTTCCCGGTTCTGGGAATTCTCCACCCTTTCCAAGAAAATTCATGAATATTCCACCTCCAACTCAACACATTGTTAGGGATTAGCATAAAAAACGGACCCTAACCTTGGGGTGACACTGTTCCTCATCGAAGCAGTCAACTCTTTACTGACTTTGAGAGTATACTATACTTTCTATATTTTCTGAATTCTGTCTTTAAACTCGGGGTCTCCTCCACTCATGGCAGTTGGCCTATTGCTTCTCTGGAATGCACTGTGCTTTAGCAAACTTTGGCACTTCACTTGCTTGCATGTGCTTGATCTGCACATTTGCTCTATCAAGTCGGTACCAGTAGCCATTCTTTGGTATTAGGAACCAAGAACCAGGGAACATGGACCTGACATCTGGTCCCCACACACCTGACATTGTTCTCAAGAACTTATAATTTAGTGACAATGATAAACATGAGAATAAATAATGCAAAAAAAGGCATCAGTATTTCAATGAAGTATGCACATAGTATAGCAAAGTCAGCTCTGCCTGCTGTAAATGGGAAGATTTCAGAAAACAGGTGATATTTGAGCTGGATTTGAAGGAAAAGTGTGGGTTTGACAGATGGGAAACAAAGAAGGAGAATGAAGGTAACATTTTTCATGCAGTCATTTTATGGGACACCAAGCAAGATGTATGTTTACATAATCTCATTCAGTCTTCGCATCAGATTGTCAGTACCCACACTCACTCGTCCCTTAGATTTTTCTTGGTTAACTGCCAATTGCCGATTTCTGTATCTACATGCCTGAACCCTTTATTCCGCAACCAGCAAAGGCAGTTCTTTTTATTTGAAGGGAATGAAAACTAACAGGAGTAGCACTAAGCTGAAAACACTTGAGAGAGGGCATATGAATACTTCAGCACCCTGTCCTTATTAATTTTAGGAGGTTTATTAATTATGAGGTTTATTTTTTTGACTAAATCTGTACAAGTTTCTGTGGCTGCTATAACAAATTATACCAAATTTAGTGGCTGAAAGCGACACACATTGTCTTACAGCTCTGGAGTTCAGAAGTCCAAAACAGGTCTTACTGGGCTAAATTGAGGGTGTTGATAAGGCTGCATTCCTTCTGGTAGCTTTCCTTGTATTTTCTAGTTTCTAGAGGCTGCCTGCATTCCTTGGTTTATGATCACATCACTCCTACCTATGTTTCTATGACCATATTTACAAGCATTTCCCTGCAAGATTAAGGCTACAGTAGCACTTGGCTTAAAAGTACAGTGCTTATTAGCAGGCTTCCCTTCCTGTGTCATTTCCCTGTTTCTCTTCTGGTGTTCTTTACAAAATTAACGATCTGTACTAAAATCATTTCTTGTTTCTAGAGAAACCCGAACTGAGACAGAACTTATGTTTCAGGCAATATATATTTCTTTGCAGTGATAAGGAAATAAAATGAGAGGTTAAATAGTTTCTTCAAATTTTCATAGCTAGAAATTGTAAAGCTTACTTTAAGACATTTACTTTATGAGCACACCATTCTGTTTATTAGTATTATAATAGATGTTGCAGCAGTAGTAACAATAATTGTAACGATACTACTAACAATTATAATTATTTATAAGCACAACAATTATTATAAGAAAACCCCCAAATCTAGCATCTGAACATACTGTAACTCTTCAGAGGCCACATTGTCCTTTCATATATATTATCTCATTTCGGGTTTGTGACAAGTGTATGACGTCACCAGATCCTCAAGTTTTCAGGGGGAAGAAATGACGTATATTCTGATAAAATATTTGGATTGACAGACACAGAGGTACAAAACAGGATTCTGCCCTGTCCTGTTTTGTATTATTTTCAGAAACCTGGCTGAAATGCAGAATGTGTGGTAGCTTATGGGAAATAATTAGGCTGGAAGTATACACATACATCTGGCAATGCAATGAAAGGTCTTGGGCATGCAATTAGTCCATATCTCAGACTACCAATGTATTTCTTAGGACCTGGAAACTTCTCCCAACTTCCTTGCTCAGAATCCTTTAAGTATTTGATATGTATCCTTGAGCCAGTTTCTAATGTCAGGGTTAAAATTAATAAGGCAAATCAAGTTAAACTCTAATCATGTTGGTACAAGATCACAATTTCAAAGAGTTTTTTTTAAAAAAAGAACTCATATCTTTCAGTTTGTTATAGCAGTTTGTGTTAGAACCTCCGTGAGTCCTAGTTTATATCCAGAAGTTAGACCACATGATTACTGAGATGCTTCTCTTATTCTAAGAGTGTAAACTAGAGACCACCCAGTATATTCAGTTTGGTCCCATATTCTTAGACCTAGGAAATGACTTACATGAATCTGAACCACATCCTCCAGAGACCCCAAGACACTGCTTCTCTTTAATGTGCATTGGAATCACCTAGGGATCTGTCAAAATGCAGATTCTAATTCAGTAACCCTGGAGGGGCACTCAAATCTGCGTTGGTGCAGCCCATTGCTGCTCATCCAGGGACTAATGCTTTTCATAGCAAAGTCCTAGAACATCAGCAAACATGATATGTTGATCCATAGCCCTCATGTAATCCTCTCAATTTTGCTCATAATCTGTGTTTTACATTCAGAAGAAGTCTTTCAGCTCATCCTATGTAGAGGACTAGGTAAAAAAGAAAAATAAAAAAGGTAGTAGTTGGATAGAAAGAGTGCCTTCAGAGCAACCACCCCAACTAGAGAGGAGCCTTTCTGTATTTGCTCATCTTCAGGTATGTGCAAGTCAGAAAATAGCTGGGAACAGTCTAGATCCTCCTGGCACCAGAATCCACCAAACATACACAGAGTAGCCTAGAGCAGCCCCAGAGTCCCTCTGGTAATGCGTGTGCTGCTCCAATGTCTGGTCACCCTGCTTGGCATAAGAATTTCATTCACTGCAATATCCTCGTTCATTCACATAAATGTTTAATGAGCAGGCCTACCATGGGTGCTTTCCAGTAGGTCTGCTATATTGATTTAGTTCACAGCTAAATCCTCAACCCTAGAGGGAAAAAAAAAATCAGCCTCCCTGAAACTCAGTTATACAGAGCCTGGAATATAACTAACACTAATGAAACATGATATTCAAAGTTAGCTCACTATATAAAAAATTGTTTTCTTATAACCACCTCTCATGTATACCCAACTGGTAACATTTTAGTGACCAAGAAGTAATAGCATCTTAACAGTATTTTTAGTAAAGAAACATATAAGAGTGGCGTCCACATAGTTATTGTCATTTGACATGGGAAAAATTGTGCCCTATATATGTCATATTGTTTTTTTGTTTTATGAATTATCATACATGTAGAAAAGATTCTTTGCTACTTTACTAAAAAGTCCTGGTTTCCACAGTATACACAGGCACTTAATAGGAAAACTGAAGTTCCTTCATGCAGATAATCTAATCATGGAAAATTTTTTCTTGGAGTGGCTGTCAATAATACATACTGCAAAACAGGAACAGATGGACCTTTAATCCAGAAATATCTGGCTGCGGGACTAAATATAAAAACCTGAAGACAGCCTCCATACCTGGCAACTTTTAAAGCTTAATCCCTGGGCTTCTGATTTTGACTCCCTTCTGAACTGCTACTTTGCCCTTTAAACCTCATACCTATAGGTTTCTCTGGATCTCTGAAACCTGACTCTCCTCAACTTCAACATCTAAAACATCGTCTCTCTCCTTTACTAGTACTCTGTCTACACTCGTTCCTTACTAACAGTGAGTCAATCATTTTTACATTCAGACAGTTGTTAAAAAAAAAAAAGACAATCATTGTGCAACTTAACAATGTGCGCAATAAGTATTCATGTACTTATCCCTTCGTCCAATGTTTATAGACAGTGTGCTATGTCCAAAATACTGGGATATGTTCTGTGAGGAAGAAAAATACGCAGAAGATGTGGTCCTTGCCATCAGTACACATAGTCTATCAGGTAGCTAAAGTGAAACTGTTGACATATGTTGGTACAGCTTTTGGGAGTTTGTTTCGAATATTTATTTTTTTAATTTGTCATAATGTAAAACTTAAATTAATAATTAAAATTTAAAAATAAATAAGGACTTAGCAATTGCAACTGTCTCAAAGTAATAGTAATAGCTACCTTAGTAACTCTAGTAAAGTCTTATGAGAGTTATTTTTCTTTCCAATGACTTTTTCACATCTCAGTCCTCATTCATTATGTGTTGATTTTATAACATGACTTTCAGAGGACAAAAGCATTTTTCAAAGGTCTGTCTTATTTTTCCATTAACTCATCAAACTCTTCCTGAGGGATCACAGTAGTAGCTAACATTTACTGAGCTCTTTTCATGTGCCAGTCATTGTTCCAGGATTTACATGTGTTAACCCATTTATTAATGTATAATAGACTGCTGTGACCTTCTATATGCAAATGGTGACCAACTCAGACCACAATTCTATATCCACACCTGAATTTCTATGTCCTCGCTGGGCCCTCAATCATATGGTGCCCCAAAAGAGATTCATTATCTTCTCTGAAAGCTTGTCCCTCCTTCTTTAGAGCTACCTTGGGAAATGATTTCACCGTTACTTAGCTGACCTATGACTCACTGTAGCCTTCTTTCTCCCTTTCTAGATCTGCATCCAATTAATTGATCAGCAAATTCTATAGATTCTGATTATTAAAAGGCCCCTGAATCTGTCCTCCCTTCATTCTCCCACCACAATGCCATACTGGACCATATTAATAGTTCTATTAAAGTTTTCTTTGACTCCTATAGCATCCTTTTACTGCCAGAGTAATTTTCTAATGTACTTCTGTCACCCTTTTTCTTGAAATATTTCCATGGTTCTCCATCAATCACATTCAGGCATTCAAAATATATATCCTATAACTTCATTATGGGACGCAGGTGTGAGACTATCTGTTTGTTGCTTTTGTCTTAGGTTCATATAAAAAAATTCAACTCTAGAAAACTCAAGATATAATTTGATAGTCAAGCACCAACAATTTTTAGGTTTGAATATTGTACAAAGTTAAAAGAATAATTTGGGTGATTCCCTCAGTGTTCAATGGTTCTTTCAGGAGTCCCATCATAGTGTAGATCAGGAGCAGGGAACCTGCGGTCCTAAGGCCACATGTGGCCTTCTAGGTCCTTAAGTGTGGTTTTTTGACTAAATTCAAATTTATAGAACAAATCCTTTTATTTTTATTAATACATTTTTGTTCATCTTTTATATTTTTATTTTATTTTTAAAATTCACACGTTTAAAATACCAAAGAATAAAATAAATTTCAATAAAATAATCCTCCCAGAATGACCAGCACAATTAGAACATTACTAAGCCATAAGGGCTAAATTAAGTTCTGCTATGCTCATGATTTATTTCTAACTTCCCCCACCTGACTGGTGCCACTACAACATGAGGATGATTGGCAAGAGTTTATGGGGGTCAAGTACACCAGTATGTTATCAGCTTTTGACAGTGGTGCACTGTGTTTCCATTTGAAGTGGAATCACGAATAGTTAGTTGCACAGTTCAATAGTACTTTTTTTTTTTTTTTTTTTTTTTGAGACAGAGTCTCACTGTGTTGCCCGGGCTAGAGTGCTGTGGCGTCATCTTAGCTCACAGTAACCTCAAACTCCTGGGCTCAAGCGATCCTCCTGCCTCAGTTTCCCGAGTAGCTGGGACTACAGGCATGCGCCACCATGCCCAGCTAGTTTTGTTTTTGTTTTTTGTATATATTTTTAGTTGTCCAATTAATTTCTTTCTATTTTTAGTAGAGACGGGGTCTCGCTCTTGCTCAGGCTGGTCTCGAACTCCTGAGCTCAAACAATCCGCCCTCCTCGGCCTCCCAGAGAGCTAGGATTACAGGCGTGAGCCACCGCGCCCGGCCGATAGTACTTTTTAATTCTGTCTGCTTAACAGTCCATAATGTCAAAGAAGACCAAGAGAACACAGAAGGAAGAAAACAGATTTTTTAACGAGGACTGGGAATTGCAATATTATCATGTTTCTGCTAAAGATAAGATGATTTGATTGCTTTGTGATACTGCAATATCAATATTAAAGAAATTCAATGTTTATTAGCATTATAGCACTCATAAGGACCACAAATATTTCAAATTAGAGGGAGAGGCATGAAAGGTTGTATTGCAGAAATTAAAAGATGAAAAGCAGAAGTAAAGACAATTCTTTCAAGCAGCAATAAGACTTGGAAATAATGCCACTGAAGCAACTTATAAAGTAGCTTATATACTCAGGAAAAAAAGGAAGCCATTCAGTAATGTAGAAATTGTGAAAGAATGCATTGTCAAAGTTGTAGGGTGCTTAGACCCCAATAACATTTCAAAGTACAAACAACTGCCTCTTTCAAGAGAACCATAACTGGTTAGCAGCATGAATTAGCCTTCAACTTAACAGAACAACTTCATGCAATACCTCAAAAGGAAAATATATATTATTCAATTGCCTTGGGTGAATCAGCTGACAGTACTGACTTGTCATGGGTTTTATACTTCATTCAGGGCATAATAGAAGATTTCTTTGCTATAAAGAGTTACTCTCTTTGGGCACTCTTGTGAACAGAACACAGGGAATAGATATCTTCAACAACTTTCAAGACAAATGTCATTAAGTTAGACTGAATTTGGTAAATTTAGTGAAGGTATGCACAGACAGTGCACTTTCCATGACAGGAAAACATGAAGGGTTTATCATACCCATAAAAGTATTAACAGATCCAGATGCTCTCATTTCATTGTATCTTACATCATCACAATCTCTGTGCGAAAACTACTATTTTAAGTTACGCTTAGCAACGAGTTATAAGTATTGTTAACTATTTTCGTGCAAATGCAACTCAGCATAATCAGTTTCGTGACATGGTAAAGTTGAAGGATGAGGTATTCAGTGTGGATTTGCCATATCATTCTAAAATGAGTTGGCTATCGCTGGGACAGGTGTTAGCCAAAATTTTATCTCCATGAGAACAGATAGTTAAATTTTATGAAGAACAGAATCAGCAATGTAAATTATTGAAAGATTTCTATAGGAATGCAGCATTTCTGTGTGATATCATGTCAAGTCAAAATGACTTGAATATTTCTTTGCAAAGTAAAACTAAGTCTATATATGACATGTGGCAAAAAATCCAAACGTTTTGAAAAAAGCTATCTTTTTTTTTTCCAAAACACTTCTTCAAAAGGAACTTTCAGATGAACATTTTCTCCAGTTACAAAAGGTCATTGATGAACAGGATGATATATGCAAATCATTTGAAGAATATGCAGCTATTGTAGACCTATTAATTGGAAAATACAACCTGTGTATCTCTTGAATGTCTAATCTTCTTTTCTTTAATACAAGCTGTTAAACTGTGCTGTTAAACTGTGTGACCAAGTCCTTCTTGACCCACAAATCTATGTTCCAATCAAGTTATCACTTTGTTATACTTTACAAGCATCTCAATGGTTAGAATATTATGTTTCCAAGAATACATTTTTTTTATGAAATGTGTAGACTGTGCCAATAAATCTGCCTTAGATACCAAATATAAGAGACTATAGTCACCTGTGTGATGTCAAAGCATTGTAAAACAGAAAAATTAAGGCACTAGAGAGGGCAACTGAGTGAAGTACTGGAGGGTGCAGTTCCATTTTCTAGCTATGTAAAAATATAATTGTGTAAGTCCATGTTTACTGTATTTTGATCTTTTTTCAAAGGGGTGGTGTGAATGTGGCAAGGGGGGGGTTGGGAGTCTATGTAGAAGATTTTGCCTCATAATGTCTCTTTCTCTAAAGCCCCGTAATGACTCACTTCTTCATAACTCTGACTCTGAGTACCTGTTCTTCATGTTCCCTTTACCCACTGCCCTCCCACTGCAGCTGTTTAACTGCCCTATGCCATATGAGGTTGAAATAAAATTATTTTGAAACTAACTATGCTCAAGAAACATAAAAATTAGAATTGTAAATCAAAGCATACGCTGCTATTGTAGCCAGGATGGGAGGAATATGTGTGTTTGTGTGTGCGTGTGTATATGTACATATCTATCCATTATGTATATGTATAAATCTATAGTTATCTAGTCTTTTTATCTCTTTATTTTTCTATTAAGAGAAAGAGAGAGGGTGAAGAAGAGAGAAAGAAAAAGTAGAAAGAGAAAGAAAAGAGAGAGAGAGAATAAGAGGAAATAATTTCCTAAAAAAGTACTCGAAATGTAGTTTCACCTATGATATGAAGATTGACTTATGAAATAGAAGGGAGCAAAAGAAATAAAATCCACTTTGGATCATGTCTCTGTATCCAAAAGTGTCTCCTATTTGACAATTGTATAACATTATTTACAAATTAAAGTGAGGAGAGTGTACTCTAGATTAGTTACTGTGTGGTTTTAATCAGAGCTGCAATCCTCAGGAGCAAGGCTAAATTCCTTCTGTCTATTTGGGACTTGGATGGGAGTAGTACAGCACTGTGATCATAAATTGCATTTGTAGCAGATATTTGAGATTTGGGTGGAGAAATCAGGTAAAGAAGGGATGTGAGGAAGACGTAGATTGAGCCTGGCTAACCCAGGTCCCATTCTAGAATGTGAGAAAAAAAATGGTTTACTTTAACAAAGTGAGAGTAATTTTGTCCATGGTTCAAGGAATTTATGTTATCTTCGATGTTCCTTAACTATTGTATTTTTAAATTTTTACATTTTCTTGGCAATATCTGCAAAACTGTTTTCTCTAAGTGTGTTTCTAAATATAGGATATAATTTTAAGCAAATAAATTTTCATTTAATAGTTTTTGTACCATGTTTTGACCAGATTTGTACTGAACGTGATTTGGAATTATTCAAGACCTTCCTTGCTTTCACTTTCCCAATCATTTAAGATATAATTATAATTTTTATTCAAAATATTGCAGTTAATAACATTAAGATGTTTATTAACTATTATAGTGAATTATATTTACAAAGCTGTTTATACACATGATTCTACTTCATCTTCACTCAAGTTCATTGAGGTGGATAAGAATTATTATTTCCCTTTTATAGAAAATATACCAGAGGCTCAGAAAGATTAAATAACTCAGGTAAATTTTTCAAGGCCAGAATGAAGCTTTGGTAACAGAATTAGTGACAATGAGGTAATGACTGTGGTTTTATGAAAGGAGTCAGAGAGACTTAGATTAAGGGCCAGTCTTTGAAAGCTAATGGCTGTATGAGCTTGGTCAACTAATTAAACCCCGTGAGCCTCAGTTTTATTGACTGCCAAGTAGAGATAGTGATAACTACCTTGCAGAAGTGTTATGAATGCAGAAATACTATATCTAAAGCAAATAGCAGAGGCATGGCATCTATTATACATTGCAGTTCATGTTATTATTACTGCTCTTCCTGTAGAACATGTGATTGTGTGTGTTTCCTTGACATTCAGAAAGCTTGCACATCAGGTATTCAGTGTGGAGCCCCCTTTCCTCCTGATACTGAAGTTTTAATCAAATAAGCCTAGAGGAAAAGCTCTTGGTTTTGATAATTTTATAACAAAGGAACAACTTTTCTGAAAATATGCAGCTGAAAAATCTATAACTAGATGGGTGGGGGTAAATTCGCAAAAAATGTTTAAGTGCCAAAAAAAGGCCCAACAGAGTAATGAGCTAGACTGAGCCTTAGACGTAGTAGGGTCTAAGGCATCATGAGGATTCCTGATTCCAAAGATGCTCACAGAGACACACAGAGTGGACCAAGTAAAAAGACTTAGTAGGGTCCACAGACCCAAAGTCAGCAATGGCAAAGTCACATAAGCTTGATGGATAAGCTATCTTGGTCTGGGGGTTTCAGAGAAGCCATTGTACCAGGTTGGGGGCTGACAAGTATAGAAACTCTTCCAATAGCTTAACTGTTGCTAAAGAAATGTGGAATATCCTCTGGAGTTTCTTTCCTTTTATAAAATGCCAAAGTGCTTAGTAGGCACTGTGCCCAACGTATTTGAAAGGAGAGCTATTGTCTTCCTCCCTGGCTACCTAAAGAATAATTTTCACATTTCTGAAACATAAAAAACACATGATTGGGAAGTACTTCGGACACAATGACACAAATGTTTCTCATTTTTAATTAACCAATTAATATTGAAAAGCCAACAAACAGGAGAGGACTGAAGTGAACAGAAGTTGGATATTCAGTGAAAGGGAACCCTCACTGATTCACACCATGTAAACATAGTAAAAATTTCCAATAGTAATAGCCCAGATACTCATCAAAAGCAACAGAAGAAGAATCTTAAAGTAGTATTATTTTGATATTTTGAGGAAGTTTTTCAGAGAGAATTGGCACTCTTGGACTGAAAGACATTAAATTGATTTTTGTAGATGTTAGCTTGTATTCATTTATCTTAGAAAGTAACAGAATTAAAAAAAAGTAAACCTTTACTCTTCTGTAATATCAAATTTCCTTATGCATTCCCTGCTCTAGATACTGCTTCAGGTGTTTTCATCCTATAATTCACTCTAATGTTGAGTCCTCTGAATATCTTCAATGATATATTAACTTGTGCCATTATTTAATTAAAGCATAATTATAGGACATTGACATAATAAAACACTCAGATGAATAAGCAATTCACTTTCAAGTGAAAAGCATTTGGACTCAGCTGTGCAAAGGAAAGTAATCTCTTTCATTGAAAACACCACAGGCTTGGAGAATGATAGTTATCTTCAGAAACAACATAAACACATTTGACTTTGAAAGGTTAGAAACATTCAGAGCCTCTTTCTCATTTATAGAGGGACAGAAATTCCTAATTATGAAGATAGTTTGAATTGCCCTGTTGCTTTGAAGAATGAGATGTTCCAGATTTTTTTACATGTTTTAGAAATGACAAAGTAGGCAATATAGAAGCAGGCAAAAAAATTATGGGGCTGTAAGTGTTCTGTTGCAAGAATCAGGTTAGCAGTCACCATACTTATACCAGCAATCATATATACACACACTAAACCAAGCCTCTCTGTTCTTTACACACGAATTTTTAATTTGTCTGAAGAGCTGAGTTTCCAACACAATGGGAATGGATAAGCAACAAGGTATAGAATCAGATTATACATGTTCCTCAGGTTTTGAATAATAGAATGTTAAGAGATCTATATTGTGCCTTTGGATTCAAAGATAGGGCTAGAGATTTCAGAATGTGACTGGCAAGGATATTTCAGGATTTGAAAATTAATCATATTCTTTGATGTTAGTTCTAGGATAGGTCCTACTCCATCACATTTGATGTGAAAGAGGTCTATTTAATATAGATACTTTCTAAGTAGTTTCATTTTTAAAATAAAATGTATGTTGTAATTCAATATGACCACAAATGTAGTCATGATGAATTACATTCCTTAGAATACAGTTGTGAATTTCTGTTTTGGGAAAAGAAAGCTACAATGTCCATTTTCTTTACAATCAGGAAATGGCTGCACTGGGAGAATAGGATCATATTCTAGAATCAAGATTCAACTAAAATAATAATGTTATACCTGTATAAGTGTTAAAGTATGATACAAGTTATAAGATTTCGGGTCATTTTTAAGTAGTCCTCTCTAATTTGCACTGTTTGTCATACTAATTCGGAATTAGTATTAAGAATCAAATTCTTATATCTTTATAAAATGAATTCCATCTTGATGGAAGTTAGCAGAGTCTGAAGTATTACATTATATAAGAAAAGAATCACAGGAGAAAAACAACTCTGTCGCCCATGTCCACTTAAAAACAAATTTCAGCAGTCTAAATTGCAGTTGAATATTAGTATATCTAAACTCGTGCTTATTAAAAAATCAGGGAATGACTGACACTCCAGAATAATGTTCTCTATGTTGTAATCTGATGGGGCATCGCAGGTCCTGATTTTCTTCATGCCCACTGCTCTCCACCCCACTCCAGATCCCCCCTCTTCTATCTACAAGCACTCTTAGCAAACAGGACTTAGGGCAACCATGAGCCAGAGAGGAGAAGAAATACATTGAGCAATGGCTAAAACAATAATACTAATATTTACAACTTAATCTTGTGTAACAGGCATAGGATACAAATCATAGTATTTGAAAGATTAAATAGTACAAAGAATATAAATGGTTTATTATTTCATATCCCATTTAATAGAAGAGGATACTGAATGCAGAAAGATTCAATGACTTGCCCAAGACCCCCAACTAGAAAGTTGATGAACTAAGATGAATCCCTGGCAGTATGACTCAAAAATTTAGACTAAATGCCACTACTGATTTGAAATATCACAATCAATTTTTAAAAGTACCTGAACATAGAAAGGTTGGTTAAAAAATTATTTTTCACAGCCTAAAATGTTTTTGGCCCTTTTAATCAGCAGTCCCCAACCTTTTTGGCACCAGTGACTGGTTTCATGGAAGACAATTTTTACACGGACCAGGGGGCAGGAGGGAGAGGGGTTGATTTCCATATGATTCAAGTGCATTACATTTATTGTGTGCTTTATTTCTATTATTATTACATGGTAATACATAATGAAATAATTATACAACTCACCACAATGCAGAATCAGTGGGAGCCCTGATCTTGTTTTCCTACAGCTAGATCTGGGGACAACGGAGACATTGACACCCGAAATGTTTTGCTTATGTCCAGTCTACTCCATAATCTCATTTTGTGTGCTGTTAATGAAGAAAACCTTGCTTCACAAAGATAGGATGTTGGAAATGGAAGCAGTCTTTTCAGTGCTTTTCTGGCAATCTCAGGATATTCTGCCTTGACTTTAATCCAGAATGTATGGAGATTTGAAGTTGTCTCAAACATACTTTTAAGGCCATCGCCATTTGTGATCTCAAGCAGTTGATCCTCTTCTAGCATGGACAAAGTGGATTCACCTGGCTTATTCATAAATGGATCATAGATCCATTCCTTCCCAGTTCGGTGGTCTTTTGTGGTTGGGAAGTAATGCTCAGAATACTTTGAAAGCTGAGATAGGTGATCATGCACCAGCTGGAAGAAAGAAGGCCCTGGCTCAGTCACTTTCAAACTCTCTGCTAATGTTGGAAACATGCCAAAATCCCGATGTTCACTCGTCACCCTTGGAATTCCATTTTGGCTTTGAATGCAGCCACTTTATCTACTGACTTGAACACAGTTGTCATTCTCCCCTGAAGTGACAGATTGAATTCTTTGAGCAGGTTGAATATGTCACCCAAGTAAATAAATTTGGTAGCCCATTCTGCATCACCGAAATGTGCTGCCAGTGGTGACTGTTCTTCTCAAAGAAATCTCTGAAGTGTCTGAAGTGGCTCTCATAACTCAAAAACTCTGGCCAGTGATCTACCTTTAGAAAGTTATCTCAGTTTTGTGTATAAGAGAAGATGTGTGTCCATCTCTTTACAGAGCTGCATGAACAGATGTGAGTTAAGGGCATGTAGTTTAACGTGATTGATGATTTTAATCACATCCTCTAAAATGTTATTTCATTGAGGTGACATTTTGCAGCTAGCCAGCATTTCTCTATGGTCTCTGTGAAGTTCAACCTCTCTGCTAATGATAATCTGTATTTGCAGCCATTCCCCAGAGCCGGCATCACCACCTCAGCTCTACCTCAGATCATCAGGCATTAGATTCTCATAAGAAGCATACAACCTAGATCTCTCATGTGTACAGTTTACTATAGGGTTCATGCTCCTATGAGAATCTAATGCCACCACTGATCTGATGGGAGGCAGAGCTCAGGCAGTGATATGAGTGATTAGGAGCGGCTGTAAATACAGATGAAGCTTCACTAGCTCACCCACTGCTCACTTCCTGCTGTGTGGCCTGGTTCCTAACAGGCCATGAATTGGTACCAGCACACAGCCCGAAGGCTGAGGACTGTAGCTCTCAATTATGTGATGCACTTTGGAATCCTAAAAGAAATCCAAGAAGTTTCCTTTTCAAGAAAAAAAAAATTAAGTTGTGGATTTCTGGTTTCTGGTCTAACATGTAAGGAGTTTAGAAGTCACCACTCCATTCTAACAAAAAGTAAAATGCTGAATGAACTGAGAAATCAACAATTCTTTAGATCCATAATAGAAATGAAGTTACAGGGAAAATCACTGCCCCCCACCCCAAATTGGAAAGACAGACAAGCAAACACTGGGAATAACAACTTACGGAAGTAGAAACCTATGTGGAAATCAGTGATGGAGTCGTAAAACCTGAACTGTAATTGACCAATTGCTAAAAGCTTGGGGTCAGCAAGTCTGAGAGAAAAAAAAATCCAGGGGCACCCAATCATCTGTGTGGGCCCCCACACTTTTGTGAATTTTATCTCCTGGAGACCTACCAGGTCCTCATAGTGAAGAGCAGAGAAAAATCCACTCATGCTCCTGGCAGAGGGAGGAAGAAAGAAATTATCTTCAAATACCTCAGAACATTCTGTTCTACTAAGAAAGGAGAGAAAATGGAATCATATAGATCCCAATAAAAACCACAAAAGGCAGAAAAAGATTGGAGGACAAAAATAGGAACAAAAAATAAGGACAACAAATAGACAAAAAGTAGCAAATATGGTAGATATTATTCCAACTATATCAGTAATTACTTAAAATGCCAATGGTCTAAATGTACTAATTAAAAGATAGAGATTGTCAGAGTGAATCAAAAAACAAAATCCAGCTTTATTTTGTTAAAAGAAATCCACTTTAAATGTAGAGACACATAGAGATTAAAAGTAAATGGAGAGAAAAACATATACCGTGCTAACACTAATCAAAAAGGTCAGATTAGCTATATTAACTTCAGACAGAGCAGACTTCACAGCAAGGAAACTAATCAAGAGCATTACATAATGATAAAGGGGTTAGTTCTTTAAGAAGATATATCAGTCCTTAATATGCATACACCTAGCAACAAAGCATTAAAATACATTGGAAAAAAATGATAGAACTGCAAAGAAAAACACATGACTTTGTGTTTATTATCATTGGAAACTTCAATGCCCCTCTATCAGAAATCCAGCAGACAGAAACTACTAAGGAAATAGTTGAACTCAACAACACCAACACCATCAATAAACTTAATGTAATTGGTATCTATAGACTAACTTCATACAACAACAGCAGAATTCACATTCTTCTCAAGCTCACAGAAAACATTCACCAAGATAGATCATGTTCTGGGCCATAAAACATACTTAACAAACTTAAAAGAATAGAAACCATACAACATCTACCCTCAGACCACAATGGAATTAAACTAGAAATCAATAACAGAAAGATAGCTGGAAAATTCCAAAATAGTTGGAAATTAAACAGCATACTTCTAAATAACATGTGGATCAAAAAAGAAATTTCAAGAGAAATTTAAAAATGAAAACAGCTTATCAAAATTTATGGGGTGCAGCAATAGCAATGCTTACAGAGAAACTTACAGAATTGAATGCATATATTTAGAAAATAGAAAAGGTATAAAATCAATAATCTAAGCATCTATCTTATGAAACTACAAAAAGAAGAGCAAATTAAATCCAAAGCAAGCAGAAGAATAGAGGCAATAAAATAGCACGATAAAGTGACAATACTCAACTATAAGTTAGGGTATACTCTAAAATAACTAAAAGAGTGGAATTGGAATGTTCCTAATACAAAAAAAATGATAAATGCTTGAGGTGATGGATACTCCAATTACCTTGATTTGATTATTATATATTGTATGCCTATATCAAAATATTACATGTACTCCATAAATATGTGCAACTATTATGCATCCATAATAATTTAAAAATAAAAATTTTAACAAACTGAGAAAAAGAAAAGAAAAAGAATTAAAGTTATACTTATTGAGAAGGAAGAAATATAACTTTCTTTGTTTACAGTTGACACAATCATCTATGTAGAAAATCTAAAAAAATCAACAAAAAGAAAACCCTTCTGGAATTGATAACAAATTACAGCATTTTGCAGGATATGAGGTTAATATAAAAAATTCAATTGTTTTTCTATATATCAGCCAGGAACAAGTGAAATTTGAAATTAAAAACACATGTAAAGGAGGGACCAGTTGGTAGTAGAAAACTAGGAGAGTGTACACCATTGAAAAAAAAGTGTTACAAAAAATTTAAGTAAGATTATGGCTGAGCATTAACTATTGGATTTAGCAGCATGGAAGTCTTGGTTGTATTAGTTTCAGTAGAGTGCTGGAGATGATTTTTTTACTATAGTGAATTTAAGGGAGTCTGGTAGAAAGGAATTGGTGGTAGTGAGAATTGATTACTTTTTGAGGGTTTTGTTGTAAGGATGAAGAGTGGAATTGGGTAGAAGCTACAATGGGTTTAGGAGGAAGACAATTGTTTTTAAGATAGGATAAATATCAGCACATCAGCATGCTTAAAAGGTGATGGGCATGATCTAGGAAAGAGAGTCTTACTAATATCAAAGAGATTGATGGGAATTGTTGAAGTCATATCCTTGAGTAAAAAAAAGGGACCTCTAACTCAACATCCTTGCGTAAAAGAGAGTATCTAAGTGGAAAATTTACCCTTATAGACTAACAGAGACAATTGATAATGGGAGGGAAGGCAGACTGAGTGTGTAGGTACAGATTCCGGCAGGAGAGTGAATTGTGAAGGTGATTATTCAGTGTCTCGAATTTTCCCAGCAAGGTAGAAAGCAAGGACACCCCTGAAGGAAAGAGAACAATTTGAACTCACTGCTTAAGGTAACGTTTTTGGTTTTACATTTATCCCCACCACAGTTTGGCACTGAGTTTATTGCTACATATGTTGCTTTTTTCTCAACCACTCCAGTTTTAATCCCTTAAAAATCTTTCTAAATGGCTTGAATGCATTAGCTCTTTGGGTAGTGAATGTCCTCATTGGGAACTATAGCAACAGAGGAGCCACAGCAATATTGGAATTCTGCCATAAGCACCAGGAAATCCTCTTAAATTTCTGACTCTGCATTCAACAGTAGGAACTTCTAACAGGGAGTCAACACATTGGGGTGCCTGACAATAGTTGCTCAAGGTGAACATAACAAAGAAGGCAAAAAAATAACATTAGGCAAGGCCTCCTTGCTCAACAGGAGGTGCCCCTTCAAAAAAAGTCTTTCTCTCTTTGTTTTTCCGGTATTGGTCAAGTTGACAGAAGTACCAAAATAACATTGTGACCTGAGATAGAACCTGTGCTGTCTCTTTTATTTACACTACTGACAGTGTAGGATTTAATTCCTCTGACCCCAGAGTTAACTATAGTCATCAATGGAAAGATTCAGTTTTAGCATTGTTCATGACGTAAGGATACAGGCAGATATTCAAAATAATTTCACAAGCAAATGTACTCAGTATTTTCTGTGATGTAACTTAAATGAAAATTAATTTTCCTTTGTTTCTGCAAAGTTTCCATGTTATTGGGTAGTGAGAAACAACAGTGGACTTTTTTCCCCAATTTCGGAAAAGTAAATGTATTTTCTGTGTTTCAAAACAGCCTTTGTGCTAAGGGAAAAACTGAAAGATGACCTCGTGTGTGTAATTTTTTTTTTCTAATTTTACCTAAGACTTTTTGAGGAAAGTTACTGTCTCTAGCCCATGACACTTACTGCAAAGCACTATTAGCCTCTATATTCTGCTAACAGTTTGGTCTAAGGAGAGAATAATATGCATCTTCATCACTGACAACTATAAAGAAGTAAAATTTATCTGTTAAATTTCCCTCTACGACCTCCATATATTTGCATATTCTTAGATGACTAGCCTTATAATAGGAGAATGGGAAGTACTCTAATTTCACCACTTTTCATTTTTATCCTGATTTTTAGCTAAATCATTGCATATAGATGTGCATGACTGAATACGAAATATAACTAAGTATTCAATCTACAATTATAATAAAAAAGATGGTATAACGTGACTAATACTGGCTCATTACTTATCTTTAACTTTACACTACTGGTATTTTTTTAAAGTTCAAATACATAACATAAAAAAAGAACATTGAAGTTCAGGTAACGATATGAAGAAATTTTATACCACAAGAGTTGAGTCAAAAGGAGAAAAACACTTTTACATTTACATAAAACACCTATGAATCATCACTGACCTTTCAAAAAATGTGTTTTTAAACATCTATGCTGAGACTCTTGGCTAAGCTGTGATCAAAGAGCAGTAAAGTGTCTGAATGAACCTAATATATAATTTGAAGAATTTTAATGATTTCTTTTAGATGCTAATATCTATTTTCTGCCATCTAGATAAATGTACCATTATTTCAATGTACCACATCAATATGTGACTCCAGGATCCACCAGTAATCATTTTACTGTGTGTGTGATTCCATATGGGTTCTAAAATATGGATTAGAGCTCTTACCTATAAATCCTATTTGGAACATCTAACCTATCATTTCTTGGATTGGCTTCAGTTACCATAAATGCTCGCTTATTTGTTTTCTTTTTTAGATAAAGCTTTGATCTTTTTTCTTTCACAGACAACTCGCTGATGCAGTATCCACTTTGGTAGATATCTTATGCCTATTAGAGTCCCAGTTTCTGGGAAGATTTACTCAAAAAAGAGAAAAAATATATAATTTACAAATGAATTAATAAAATTTCCTTGACAGTATCAAATGCAGTGTTTCTAAATGTCCTGAGAAAACTAAAAAGCAAATGTTTTTTAATACACTGTAATTTCTCATAAGAGTTCTTTTATTGCCCTTCTACATTTAGCAATTGTTCTTACATAAATTATTTTTCTCTATAATTCTTCCCTTTTGTAACTCTTCTTGCCCTAAGATTTATTTATGTAAGGCACCTAATGTGTGTTCAGTTGCTCATGTCGATCTTTTGATCATCTAATTTCCCATTTTTTCATGTAGACCTTATTCTGTTGTTCATCTTTTTCATTTAGATTCTTTTTCTACTTATCATTTGCCTTTCTGTCTATGTGTATGTGTGTCTAGTTCTAAGCTGATTCAGAGAAGAAAAAGAAAGAAGGAAGGCTAACTTTATGAATTCATTCAACTGGCAAGGCACTATGCTGGATTCTTTATATTTATTGTGTAACTAAATTATCACAACAAATATATGAAGTATACAGTATAGATCCCATTACGTGAATTGAAAAACTCAATCTCAAATACTTTATCCAAATTACACATGCAATAAGTAGATAAAATAGAATTCAAACCCAGGTTACATGCTTGTCGAAGTTTGTTCGTCTCACTTTGTCATTCTGTTACTACCATCACTAGGAAGAAGTTTGTTATAAACCACTTGCTCTGGGTATTTCTGTTCCCATCAGGGCCTGCCTTGGCTGTGTTCCTGTAGAGCACCACTGGGAGCCCCTCTTTTGGACACTGTTACTGCCAGGCAATTGATGATTAGAACCTCTCTGAAAACCTCCAGGTGAAGAAGACCAGGCGTATTTCATCCAGAGGCAAAAAAAATGCTCTTCTCCATTTTATTATTTTACTTTTTTCAAGGCGATACCCAAACACTGTTGTTCATACCCTAATATTGCTATAGAGTTTTCTCAGGGAAACTTTTCTTTCAGCATTTAAGACTAAAACATAAGCCCATAGAGATTTGGACTTGGCAACAAACCGAGTGACCATTGCTACACTAGAAACTAAGATTTCGTAGAGGTCATGTTTACTCACTTGACTTTCTCTTCTCTAACACACTAACAGACAGCTCAGTCCCCATGTGAATGTGTTTCAGATAAGACAGATATATCATAACTATCATTTAGAATAAAAATTAGTAATGATAATTTATTAAATAATGCTATATGATAACTGTAGTTCTAAATGGTAAAGTTGGGAAATAATTCTTAGCCATGATAAATCTCTAGTAGATCTAGAAACAGGTTTCAGGAACGTTAATATGAGGGAACTTCAAAAAGTTTGTAGAAAAATGGAGTTACAAGAAAAAATTAAAAAATAAACTTTATTTCTCAATATAAGCTCCATCAAGTTCAAGACACTTTTATAAGCCATAATATCAGCCATTTAGTCCATTCCTAAAGAACTGAGGGTACTGGGAGTTTAACTACCTCGATGCCATCTTTTTTACATTATTAACTGAATAAAAATAAGTGCCCTTTAAGGCTTTTTAAAGATTAGGAAACAAAAATTAGTCGGAAGGAGGCAAATCAGGACTGGAGGGTGGATGTCTAATGATTTCCCATGGGAATTCTTGTAAAATTGTCCTTGTTTGTCGAGAGGAATGAGCGGAGCATTGTCATGGTGGAGAAGGACTCTCTGGTGAAGCTCTCCTGGGCATTTTTCTGCTAAAGCATTGGCTAACTTTCTCAAAACACTCTCACGTTAAGATGTTCTCATTTTTTGGCCCTCCAGAAAGTCAACAAGCAAAATGTCTTGAACATCCAAAAACACTTGCCATGACCTTTGTTCATGACTGGTCCAGTTTTGTTTTGACTGGACCACTTCCACCTCTTGGTAGCCATTACTTTGCTTGTGCTTTGTTTTCAGAATCACACTGGTAAAGCCATATTTCTTCACTTTTACAGTTCTTTGAAGAAATGCTTTAGGATCTTGATCCCACTTATTTAAAATTTCCATTAAAAGCTTTGCTTTTGTCTGTAGCTGATCTGGGTACTACAGTTTTGGCACCCATAGAGTGGAAAGTTTTTTCAACTTTAATTTTTCAGTCAGAATTGTGTTAACTGAACAAATTTAGGTGTCTATGGTG
Organism: Propithecus perrieri; assembly: GCA_963574695.1. Taxonomy (NCBI): domain Eukaryota; kingdom Metazoa; phylum Chordata; class Mammalia; order Primates; family Indriidae; genus Propithecus; species Propithecus perrieri. The sequence continues at coordinate 58,961 of CAUYRB010044012.1, forward strand.
TTGGCTATTGTTTCTGCTGTTAATTGTTAGTCCTTTTCAATTAGGGCACAAACAAGATTAATTTTTTCCTCACAAATTGATGTGGATGGTCTGCTGCTGCAGGCTTCATCTTCAACATCATTTTGTCCCTTCTTAAAAAGAATTATCCATTCGTACACTGCTAATTTTACTGGGGCATTGTCCCCGTAAACTTTTGTAAAGCATGAATGATTTCAACATTCTTCCAGCCAAGCTTCACCATAAATTTTATGTTTGTTCTTGCTTCAATTTTATCAGAATTCATGTTGCTGTGATAGGGGTTCTTTTCAAACTGAAGTTTTATCCTTTTTAGTGCATCAAACTACATCCTATTCAGACATGTTATAACAAGTTAGGATGAGTTAACTTTAGTGCAAAAAATTTATTTCCTTTGCTGTGCAGAAGTCCCATTTATTTATTTTTATTGTTGCTGTATTTGCTTTGGGGGTCTTAGTCACAATTTCTTTGTCTAGGCCAACATGTAGAAGAGTTTTTCCTATGTTTTCTTCTAGAATTTTTATGGTTTCAGGTCTTACATTTAAGTCTTTTATACATCTTTAATTAATTTTTGTATATGATGAGAGATAGGAGTCCTGTTTCTTTCTTCTACATGTGGCTATCCAGTTTTCCCAGCACAGTTTATTGAATATGTGCTTCCTTTTCCAAGTATATGCTGCTTTGACAAAGATAAGTTGATTGCAGGTAGATGGTTTTATTTCTGGGTTCTCTATTCTGTTCCATTGATCTATGTCTTTATTTTTATACTAGTACTATGTTGTTTTGGTTACTACAGCCTTATAGCAATAATTTGAAGTCAGGTAATGTGATGCCTCCAGATTTATTCTTTTTACTTACCATTGCTTTGGCTATTCAGGCTCTTTTTTATAGACACTTGAAGAATGGGAGAAAATATTTTCAAACTATGCATTTGATAAAGGGCTAATATCCAGAATCTATAAAGAACTTAAACCGATCAGCAAGAAAGAAAGGAACAACCCTATTAAAAAGTGGGCAACACTCTAGCCCAGGCAAAAGAGTGAGACTCTGTCTCAAAAAAAAAAAAAAAGTGAGCAAAAGACATGAACAGAAGTTTTTCAAAAGAAAAAAAAATGAACAGCCAATAAACATCACTAATCATCAGGGAAATTCAAATTAAAACCTCAAAGAGATACCACCTTACCCTGTAAGAATGGTCATTATTAAAAAGCCAAAAAACAATAGATGCTAGCATGGATGCAGAGAGAAATGAATGCTTATATACTGTTTGTGGGACTGTAGCCTCTATGGAAAATAGTATGGAGATTCCTCAAAGAAATAAATGTAGACTTACCATTCACTCCAGCAATCCCACTACTGAGTATCTACTCAAAGGAAAAGAAGTCATTTTATCAAAAAGACACCTTCACTCGAATGTTTTTTGTAGCACAATTCACAATTACAAAGATGCAACTTTAGTGCCCATCAATTCATCAGTGGATTAAGAAAATGTGTGTGTGTGTCACACACACACACACACACACCATGGAGTACTACTCAGCCAAAAAAGAAATGAAATAATGTCTTTTGCAGCAACTTGGATGGGACTAGGGACCATCATCCTAAGCAAAGTATCTCAAGAAATGGAAAAATAAGCACCACATGTACTGCTAACAATTGGGAGCTAAATGATGGGTGCACATGGGCACAAAGAGATGTATATGCTATATGATAACTGTAGTTCTAAATGGTAAAGTTGGGAAATAATTCTTAGCCATGATAAATCTCTAGTAGATCTAGAAACAGGTTTCAGGAACGTTAATATGAGGGAACTTCAAAAAGTTCGTAGAAAAATGGAGTTACAAGAAAAAATTAAAAATAAACTTTATTTCTCAATATAAATTGGAAATCAGGAAGGAGGGAGGAGGAGGGGTAAAAACTTATTTATTGGTACAATGAACACTATTCTGAAGAGGGCACACTAAAGTCCCTGATTTAAGCAGGATACAAGGTATCCATGTACCAAATACATTTGTAGCCCTAATATTTTGAAATTTAAAAAAAGAGATAAAAATACATACACACATTATGGATAAACTACTTTCTAAAGTATGTTCTGCCTTATTTTCTCGGGTGTAAAAATATTTCAGGGAAGTTTCAATAAATCAAATGTTAAGAAACTACTAAAAAAATTTTGAAATTCATGCATAGTTTTTTTCATAATATACATTTCCTTGAACTTTTGAAGTCCCCTTGTACATTTCTTTTAAAAGCCATACACTAAGAGCAGCTCAGCAATGAAGCTAGGCCTATTCTGTGTGAGAAATGCATAGATAGGCTCTCTTCCCTCTGAGGCAGAAACCTGCCAGGATCTTATTAGTCCTTCAGGAAATAATATGCACTAAAAAAAAATCAACCAAATTTTAAAATAGACTGAGGAAGGCCACATATGTGCCAGGACTCTTAAGTATTGAGTAGTACACACACACACACACACACACATATATATATATATACATTTTAAATTAAGTTATTGATTCTGATCTCTGACAACTCCACAGCTCATTTTTCTAATCAAAGAGCAACTAATTTATCCTGTGCTGAAAATTATTATTAATTAATAATGTCATATAGTTGTGTATATGGGCTCAACTTTATGAACCATCAGCATAATTGAGAAAACAATTATTAATATAAAATATGCAAAACTAAATGGAATACTATCTAGTAGCTGAAGGATCACAGGAGTCCAAGGCTGCAAACACAACTGTACTTAGAGAGAAGCATTGTGACAGTCAATTTGGTTCTTTTATTTGATGTCTCAAAAGCCATAATTCACATAATCTCACATTGCTTTTCCACAACATTTTTCCTATAAATTCTCTGCAAGGAAGGACTTTGTATTCTATTTACAGACCACAGGTCATGAGCAAACAGCTATTCCTTTCCTGTGAAACCAAAACACTTCAGTATATATGGGGAACTCAGTATGAGAAACGGAGGGGACTGACAGCATTGTAGCTCTTCATGTGCTCATAGAACCAAAAATGTATTGCTGCATTGAGTTGGTGAAACATTTCTCACACATTTTAAACTAACATTTTAGGTGGTATCTTGTGAAATAAGTGTTCTAGAAAATGTTTCAACATATCTACCCTCAAGACTACCAGTACTAGTTGTGGCTATTAGGAGAATAAATGCCATGATATAGGAATTAATAAATAAAGGGAAGAAGAAAAGGATATTGCCAACCTCTTGCTATATGCCCCAGATGAGGATGTGGAGGCTGAGGGGTGGGGTGGGGGGTGCTTATCCTGAAGTAGGAAAGAATCAAGGTGCTTTGACTCCATCCTGGGAGAATTTATGAGATATAATAATGAACTGGGCACAGTGATGTGAAAGCATCATTCAAATATCCTCATACCCAGGTACAAGGAAACTTTCATAGTTTTATTAACTTTTTCATTAATAATTTTATTCATTTAGTTGTTCATTCACATATTTTTACTGTGACCTCATTGATCCAGTACATCACAGAATGAACCACACAGCTGCTCAAGTTAAAAATGTGGGTGTCATTTCTGATTTCTTCCTTTCTTTCATTTCTTCCCTACATTCAATTTTCTGGTTTCTACCTCTACAGTACATCTAAAAAGCTATCTATGTTCCCCCTTCCCACTGCTATTATCTAGATCAAAACTCCATCTTCTCTCATCTATCATACTACAGTACCTCCTCACTAGTCTTCTTGCTCCTTTCTAAAATGATCACTCTGGTTGCTATGTGGGAAACTGATTCTAACATAAATTAAATTATGTCCCTTTTCCCTTTAAACCTTTTAGTCAACACTGGTGCTTTAATAAATACCTTCCATGGCCTTTAAGGGTATGTATGCTCTGTCTCATGTATGTTTTAAATCTCATAGTTTTCCACTTTCCTCTTGTTCTATATGTTCCAGCCCCACTAGCCTAGTTTCTTGTTCCTCAAGCATACCAGACTTTCCTACTTTAGGAATTTTCACTGTCTGGGCCATTATCATCCTTCGGGTCTCACCTTCAAACATCACCACCTCCTCAACAAAACTTTACTTATCACCCCAACCTAACTACCACTACCACTTTCTTCTCTTCATGTCTCTTTGTTTCTATACTTCCTCCAAATTTTTATAACCATCTGTCGGTATCTTGTTTATTGTCACTTTATATACTTCCTGTTTTTCTAATTGGAAGCAGAAACTCTTTTCTTATGCATGTCCATTTCAAAAGTGACCTAAACACAATTCTAGGTATTATAGGTATTTGTTACATATTTGTGGACTTAATGTGTTTGTTGGGTATCTCAAATTCTCTAATTCTTTGAAATGAGGCTAGAAGACCAAAATGTTGTCATTCATTTGGGAAACTAGTAAAAGGTTATAAATCTGCTGAGAACACTCTATGTCTCCTCAGTAGGAATAATATTTGGGTTAATGTAAAGAAAGATGAAACCACATCTAATTATAGTAACTGTGCCTTGCTTTCTGATTGGTAGGAACATCAAAGTCAGTAGCAATTGCATTTTGAAATACCACCTTGTGAATACATAGGTGAAAGGTAACAACCAGGAGAAATCATGAACAAAGACTCTAGTGGACAAAGACAGGCCCAGGAGTTCATAACAACTCCACTAGATGGGAATTAGAAGACAAGGCATTTCACCACTTTGTGATCTAAGAAGTCAGAGTTACACTTGAGCATAATAATTTATTTGACAAATACTTATTAGAATCCACTATGTGTTATTTATTATTGTATCCCTTGTGTTTAGTCCCTGCAACAGTTACTGCCCAGAAGAAATGTATAGATTTGCTTATGGTCTGCATTTTCTTCTGTTCAATTTTTAGCTAATTACAGTGATGACATAAGGTAAAAAGTGCACCTTTACCTATGTTGTAATCTATGAAGAACAGACTCTGTAACCTGTCAATTTTATTCTTTGCTTCAGAACAAAAAAATTCCCTGATAAATTTTTACATACTTACATATAGGATTTAAAGTAAGATTTGTACACAACCAATTGGAACCTTAATTTTTATATAGATCTCCCTGGTATAGACCTAAATTATAAACCTTTGTGATACAAATGCTTATATCCATATGTCATAGACATAATAACTTGGCTTTCAATTTCTCAGAATCAAAGCATAATCATAATTATCAACTGCTGTAAATTGAAAAGCAGACATCTCTGCCAACCTAATAGGGCAAGATAGTACTTCTAAACTCTAAATGCACAGTGTATCACCTAGGGATCTTATTAAAATGCAGATTCAATAGATCTGAAGTAGGGCCTGACATTCTGAATTTATCATAAGTTTGAAGATGATGTTCTTCTGCCGTCCAGGACCACACCAGGGTATGGTATTTGGGTTACTGACTATTGATTTGAAAACTAAGAATTTACAAGTTGGAATTTTATTGTTTGCTAATATGGAGAAAGAAATTGGTAAACATTATTGAATATGTGTTAAGAAAGAAGAGAATACAAAATGAACTAACGGGTGGATCCACTCGTAAGAAAAGAGCTCCTTTCCATTAAAAGAAAAATGGCCATGAGTCAGTTCATATCCAGAAAATAAATTCTTTTGAAAAATTTATGATGTGAATTATTTGAGTGATTTCCCTGTAGCTGGCCTACTTGAAAAATTTCCATTTTGATAACAAAAATCTGGGTCAGCATGAAAGACACAGAAAGCCCACTAATGTACCAAGTGATCTGAGCTCATTGTGGTTTCAGAGTAGCTGTTTGCACCTGTAGAACAGTAACTTGTTAGAAACAGTCATTTCTCTCTCACGTTCGTGCATGTTCACATTCAGCTTTCCCACTGAAGGGATTTTGTTAAGAGATCCTTGTTTAATGCCAAATCTCCTGTGACAATGTAGGATGGGATAAGTGTTACTGCAGTAGTCAGAGAAAAACAGGCTACCGGTGAACCTGGCTAGCATTTTAACACTAAGGGAATTCAGGGTATACTGTTTTCATGACATTGTAGGGGGACAGCTTCTCTGTCCAGAAGCAGTAACTGTCATCTGTTGAACTGAAACATAGAAAAATGTATACTCCTTGGATGTGGGGCTCTATTTATTCTATTTCAGAAGTCATAGGTATATTTATGCTATGACTCAGCACCTTTTTCACAGTGGAAAGTTAATCTGTTTTCAAACATAATTTGGCAAGGGATTTCTATGTTTTGTTTCTGTCTCACTCTGACATGATTAGATTTCTCCTTAGAGAGAAAAACATGACAACCCTAGAGACCCTGAGAGAAATCAGCCTCTTTGTAAATAAAAAAAATCCTTTCTGTCAAGAGCTGTTTTCTATGTCCTCTAGAACCATTCTTTTCCCTTGCAATTTTTCACTTACTGTTTTAATAACATTATCAGGAGACAAAAGCACACAAAGGCATTGCCTATGCACTCACCAGTACTATCACAGTGTGAGGGCTTAAAGTGAACACTAGGGTTTTCAACTTGGCCATTTAACTTGCAAAGGATCTCTCAGACCAAAAGCAAGAATTCTCAGCACAGAATCCATACCCTTATATCCTATTTATTATGTCATTTTACTATTTGATAAGAGAAAATATGTGAGGAGCCTCTGTTCTTACAATTTCCTATCCTGGAGAATATTTTCAAACATCTCTCTGCCTGGTAAAGATGATTTCTCAAAGCTCAAAAGTAGTGCTTACATCATATTTCTTTTGTTTTTCCAACAAACCAAAATGCTTCTTTCTATTTTGAAAGCATAAGAAGATACTTATGCCTTCCTTTCAGGAACTTAAAATGTTTCTACATATTAATTATTTATCAAAAACTCTTATAATGTAAAATAATAATAATGATAAAAGTAATAATAAATTAATACTAAAAGGGATTATCTCACTTTGAGGTATTAGGGGCCAGAGGTAATTAACTGTCCAAGGTTGCAGAAGTGAATCATTGGCAGTTTTGAGGCAAGAAAGAAAGCCTGATTTGAGCCCAAATTCATGTCTTAATAATATTCTTTTTGTTGTTGTTAATTCATCTGACTCTTACTCAGGAAGGCTTTTATTTCCTGGATGTCATTAGATCCTCAATGTTTCTAAGCCTCAGGCTATGTCTCATGTAGAATTTTCTTTTAGAAAGTCTTTCTTTCCATGTGTACTTTCATCTTAATCCATGGATTTATGTAGACTTAATGGAATTGGACATTTTCCCACAACTTCTCCTGTCTAGCTGTAGCAAGCTTAGGATTGCTAGGTCATAATAAATTGAATGTGACTTTTTAAAAATTTATATTTTAACAACAAATGCCCCTTTTTTTTTCTTGATAGGATATGGGCAATGACTCATTCTTTTTGGAAACAATTAATATACATTCGTTCGTATGTGATTTTTATTGCTGATTATATAGATTTGACTGGTAATATTTCTAAAGAACAATTCAATTGATTGATTAAATTCAATCCATTACTTGTTCAGGGATTCTTTTCTTCTTAGGATTCATTTATATTATTAAAATATTAAGATTAAAGCATTTATTTAAGCAGATTGTTAATATTCCAAGGTAATATAAAATTAAATAGTAGAAAAGTACTTGCTTTGCTTACTAAACCAGAGAATATATACTTTGATTCAAATGTAGTTTGCTATAGGAAAAAGCAAAGTAGAGACTTGATTCCTACTAATCAACTAATGGAATTGGGAAAAGTTATTGTCTTTACTTTACTTTTTTATTTTAAATTAAATTTAGTTTTGCTGAAATCTTGCAAACATGGTAAAGGGAGTTCATATATACCCCTCACTCAGCTTTTCCTAATGTCAACATCATATACAGCCATAATACAATTATAAAAGCTAGGAAATTAATATTGGTATAATGCTATTAATTTTAACTGGACTTGGCCAGGTGTGGTGGCTCATGCCTATAATCCTAGCACACCAGGATGCCGAGGCGGGAGGATTGCTTGAGCTCAGGAGTTCGAGACCAGCCTGAGCAAGAGCAAGACCCCATCTCTACTAAAAATAGAAAAATTAACCAGGTGTTGTCGTGTGTACCTGTAGTCCCAGCTACTTGGGAAGCTGAGGCAGGAGGATCACTTGAGCCCAGGAGTTTGAGGTTACTGTGAGCTAGGCTGATGCCACTGCACTCTACTCAGGGCAACGGAGTAAGACTCTGTCTAAAAAAAAAGAAAAAAAATATTAACTGGACTGCAGATTTTCTACAAATGTCGCTAGTTTTTTCACAATTTTTACTATGCTTTTCCACATGCTTTTCTGTTCAAGAGTCACATCTTAGATCCCATATAACATCTAATTGTTATTTTTTTCTTGGCTTTCCTTCAGGATGTGATTTTTCTCCCTTCTTTCATGAATTTGACACTTTTAAAGAGAACTCATCAGTTATTTTGTACAATGTTTCTCAATTTAAGCTTGTCTAATGTTTTAATATAATTAAAATCAGGTTATGAATGCTTTGGCCAAAAAAAAAAAGAAACACAGAAATGATGTTGAATATTTCTTGGTGTCTACAAATTATGCCTATTAAGATGATAGTGTCTCGAGTCAGATTATCTCCATTCAAATATCAGCTCTGATCTATTTCCATTCAAATACCAGCTGTGCAACTCTGGAAAATTTACCCTACCTCTCTAAGTAAAATTCCAACTTTTAAAAATGGCTATCATAGTGCTATTAATTTCAATGTTTTTTTTCCTGAGAATTAGATGAGATAATGTAAAGTTCTCAGCTTTCTCATGTCATAGAGTAAGTGTTAAAATAAAAAGTTACCTATCACTATTGATCCACAGTAAGAATTGTGGCAGACAAGATCTACTGATGCATGCTAAAATTAGTGGCCTAAATTTTGAGAAGAAGCAAAATATTTGTGTAGTCTCAAAATAGCTTCCCCAGAATATTTTTTTTCTACAAAAGGAAAGATAACTGTACAGTGGAGAAATCTGGCAACCAAGATAACTTGACCTTCAAGGCCATGAAACTTTTTGAGTCTCATTTATTCCATTGGAAAAACAAGATAAATTAAAATAAAGATTTATTATTATACCTTATGTTACTTTGTTCTACTTTGTTTTTATATTTTGTGTTGTTAAAATAGGTCTTCTCTTTAACAGAAAATTACATTTAAAGAAAAACATATTTTAATACTACCCTGGAGTAAAGACAATATTTTATTATTCAGCTTCTGTGCTTAACACCACAGATAATGTTTTCTGAGCAGAAATATGAATATATTTTTTAAAAAATCAACTTTTAAGAAAACAAATCCAGAGATTTTAGGATTCATGCCATATAGTTAGCTAACTTCATCTAAACCATGGCATGATTATTTAACATGCCTCTTTCAATAGCCTACTGTAAGTGATAGGTTTCTTCTGAATATTTGCCATGTAATACCATTTCTATTTTTAAATGGATTTCTCAGCTAATGTCAGTTTGGTTTTAAATCACTTAATTTAACATATTTGAAATGATTATTATTTACTATCATTTCTCAACAAATAGCATCTTTTAGACAGAGATGAAGATATTGTTAGTATTTTATTAAGCAATAGTTGTCAATATCTAACAAGGATTGCACACACAATAGTTTTCAAAAGTATGAACAATGCCTGTAATTATGTTTGGATATCTGAAAGTCCCAATAGAAATCCAAGAATCCCCAAACTTCTGTGTTTAAATTTCAGAGGTTAAATATTCTATTTTGGGTGGAAGGAGAGTTTAAAACAGCTGCAACAGATTCTAGAAAAATGTGAGCTGTTTATGAATGTTTTTGTCATTCTCACTCCACTCTTTCCTTTCTCTCTTCCTTTTAGTTTTATTGAAAGAGACATTACAAAACAATTACAGCACAAAAAGTTCAATAGTAAAGCTAAGCACATGACACTATGAGAACATTTTTAAAAGACATATTTTATGTGAAAACTTTAGATGACTGCCACGGCTGGAATATTAAGGAGAGAGGAGGCTGTAACAGGGATAAAGTTAGTCTCTTTTATGGAGTTTCTGTGTTAAAACTTGTAGAATAGTGCTTACTCTCTTGGCTGTGGCAAACATTCAGCATCCAAATGTGGGATTGATTACAGCATAAAGTCTTATAGCCAGTCTTTACCTATGTTGCATGTGTGTTCAGCAGAAGTTGCAGGATGATCTGATTATGCAACCAGTTTACAAACTATATCCACCTTAACTTTAGTACAAAAGCAAATTGTCTGTTTATAATAGTACTGATAGCTTTCTATGTTAACACTTGGTCTGTGATATGACAAAGCTGATAACTTTAAGTACATTATTTCATTTAATTCTCACAAACAACATTGAAATGAGTATCATTATGATGGCAATTTTTTAAATGAGGAATTTTACTCAGAGGGGTAGAGTAAATTTCCCAGAGTTGCACAGCTTGTAAGCATCAGAGCTTATATTTGAATGGAGATAAACTGATTCCAGAGACTTTCCTCTTAAGCATAATCAATAGACACATTTACCAAGAAGGCAAGTATACTTGCAGTAGGTCCAATCAGGAGTACCCAAACTCCTGAGTTTCTTGATACACCAGATTCATAATGTTTTATTTGAGGGGGGTGGCAAGGAAAAAAAAATACAAAAACAGTCATGTGTATTAGTTTCTTCAGGCAAAATAAAGATAAAAAGCAATGTGATTGATGAAGAAAATAATTAGTAAGAAATAAATGGAAGAAATAAATTTGTATTGAAAACTTCAAGAGTCAAAATCTTTCTTTAGTCTGATTGACTTACTTGTCATTCCTTAAACTCTCAAAAGGCAGGCTGGTAGGCAGGCTGGTAGGATAGTGGTGGCTGCAATCTTAGGAAGGGATCAGAGTAAATCATTAACTTTTATAATGATAACAAATGGAGGATCACTCAATTTTGATGTTTGTGTATGGTTTGCATCTGAAAGCATTAATTTACGCTGTTCCTTAGTCATTTACTTACACATTATGGTGAAATTTTCTCTTTCCCTGGAAGCCAAGGATATAAAGTAAATTCTAATTTCCTCAGTATCAGGTTACTAATGTCACTGGCCTCAAAGATGAGTACAAGGCTACTTCTTCCTTCTCATTCGGAGAAAATTGGGTTTCCATTATTTGCTTACATTGCCTGTATTGGTGAGGGGGGAATAGGCTGAATGTCTCTAAAGTAGATGAACAGCTTCTTTGAAAACATAATTCAGGATTCATGACACATTTAAATGCCAAGCTTTTTGCCTAGTCTTGCCAGTTGAAAGACCTTTACATTTGCAGTAACTATTTTTGCTATGAATCCATAGAATCATCCAATATTCTGTGTCCTTAGATCAACACATAGGGAGCAATATTATAACTTTCTTAAAAAAAACTTAAGGAGAAACAAATTGATTAAAAATTCAATAAATAATGACTGTTATAGTTAGAAATAATTAATATAATTCTTGGATCTCATGTCAAATCTAAAATCTAAACTTTGCTGTAATTTCCTATTTTATGGCTACATTCAGCCTATAAGTTTCTCTTTCATTTATATCTAGGTCATTGCATATCTATCTATAACCCACTCTATGATTTTGCTAAGCATGGATAAAAGAATAAGTGAAATACAGTATCTGCCAGCACAAAGCTTACAATCTAATGATGATCGCAATAAGACAGGTACCCGAACTGCAAAACAAAGAGAAGTTAAGTGGTTTAAGAGAAAATAGAAATAAAGAACAATCTAGATATGGAGAAAGAGAGCTAGGCAGAGACAAAGAGAGAGAAAGCATAAGGTTGGAGGAGCCATAGCCAGCTTCCTGGATGAAGAGGTGTGTAACATGGACTTTAAGGGGCTTTGGCAGGGAAGGAAGAATGAAAGGAAGGCATTCTAGAGAGCAGGTGAGGAGGGGGAAACAGGAGAAACACAGAGTACAGAAACACTCAGGTCCTTCAAAGCATAGAGTACATAGAAGATGTAGATGAAAAAGTTAAGGAGAAATTAGTAAGAATTTATAGGATTTATAGGATAACTGATAAACATCCATCAGTATAGAGGGAAAATTAAAGATAAGTTTATGGATTCAAACTTACATAATAGTGGCTTTAAAAAGAAGCAAGGCAGAATAATGCACTGATTTTAGGAGCAGAAAAATAATATGAGTTTTTATTAAAATGTTGACTTTAAAAATACCTGCTTGAAAATTCAGGCTTTGAATTTTGATTTGGAGCTTAAGAGAGAGTGGAAAGAGTACAGGCACTGCTTATAGTTCAAATCCTGGATCTTCTTCTAACTTTTATGGCCTTAAGTGTACCACAAACTCTTTAAGCATCATTTTATTAACTGGTAAAAGTGGACATTAAAAATAGATACCTTTTCTGTAGGGGTTGTTCTTGTGGTTAAAAAAAGACAATACCAGGGATTTGTCTCATAATCTGTAAAACTCAACAAATCCAAGATGTTCTTGTGGATAATATATTCATAAAAGTAATAGTTGAAGCTAGTATTAAAGGAGAAAGACTAGAAGGTATCTGAAAAGGGGTTAAGAGAATTGCTGTACCTGATAAATGAAAGAATAAATTGTGATTATGACATGGAATTTTGTTTGTTGATACATGTTTTAACAGTTTTATAACACAAATATGTATGCCAACACAATATATTGCTTAATTTTTCTTGTTTTTGAACTTCTTAAAAAGGGTATTATATTTTATGTAGTCTTCTAAGATTTACTTTATTCACTTCAGATTATGATGTTAAGATTCAGCCATGATGTAATATTTAATTGTAGATCATTTTTTATTGTTTCACAATATTCTACTTTATGAAAATTCCACAGTATATTTATCCTCCAACTGTTTATGGATGATTTTGTTGTTTCCAGTTTTATTTGTGTTATGAACAGTGCCACAATGAACTTTTTTTGTTATGCCTTTGAGTACATATGTGCAAGAGTTTGTCTTGGGTATGTATCTAGGAATGGTATGTATTTGGAAATGTTCGACTATAAAAAACAATGCCAAATTATTTTCCAAAGTGGTTGTATCATTTTATGTTCTCACAGGCAATGTGTAAAAGATCCATTTCCTCTCTAAAACTTGGTTTCATTGGACTATTTCTTTAATTTTATTATCAAGTAGTGGAGAATGGTATCTCATTCTGTTCTTTATTGACATTCTCTCAACTACTAGGGAAATTGGCTGACTTTTCCTACGTTTATTGGCTGTATACATCTTTTGTGACATGCCTAGTCATCTTTTTGTCCATTTTTATTATTAATTTTCTGTATCATTTTAACTTATAGGACCTGTCTATGTATTCTTTGTTATAGTGTTTTGCTGACTATAAGAATTACAAATAACTTCTCATGTTATCTTCATTCTCTGTGTCTTATGAGAAACAAATGTTTTTAATTTTCACATTATCTGATTCTTAATGTTTTCTTAATTTTGTGACTTTTGATGTCTTTCATAAAATATTCTTCTCTGACCCAAGGTCAAAAATAAAACCGACTTATATTTTCTTCTAAAAATGTTAAAGTTTAGCTTTTACTTTTTAAAGTTCTTAATCCATATAAAACTGATTTTTTATATCTTGTAAAGTATAAACTCATTCTCATTTTTTTCATTATTAATACCTAATTTTAGCTCCATTTTTAAAATATTTCTTCCCTTTTCAGTGGCCTATTTATGTATCTTAGTTATACATCAAAATTCTATCCAACCATCAGTCTTTTCTTGTTTCCCTATTTTGTTGCTCTAGTTGATTTTGTCCTCTCCCTATAGAAATACCATACTGCCTTAATTAAAGTGGAACATGTAGGGGAATTCCTCCCTCATTTTTTTAATTAACAAATATGAACCTATTTTGTGCCAGGTATTAATATAGGCTCTTTAAAAATATTAACTCATTTAATGCTAAAACAACCTTACAGCGTAGGTGCATTTATTTTTCTAATTTTACAGGAGAAGAAACTAAGGCATAGAAAGGTTAAATAATATTTCCAGAGTCATACAGTTAAGTGACAACAATGGGATCGTAAACCACACAGTCTGGCTCCACAGTCCAATATTTTCGCTACTATTCTATACTGTCTCTTTGTCTCCAGAAACATTTTGTCTATTTTTTGTCTTTTGCTTTCATATAAGTTTATAATTTATATAAATTATGAATTATGAATTTATACATTTATAATTTATAGTCCACTTATCAAGTGCTAAGAACCCTATTGTGATTCTTACTGAAGTTCCATTACATATGTACAATGATTCCGGAATAATTAAACACATTAATATTTCTGCTGCAAAAACAAATGTAGGAATATTATTGGGATAAATAGGATGAGTAAAGATCATGAAATGCTTCTATTAGTTTCGGTTTCAGTTTTGCTGCCAAATGAGTTTTTGGGCCAAACCGATGAAACACCTCTGTTTTTATGTCTTTAGATTTTTGTTTTAATAATTGTGGAATGTGTCATTGCCATTTAATAAATGAGGAAACAAAGTCTTAGAGGTTAAATAGATTAACTCAACCTCTATTCTTAGTTGATGGACTGGCTGTGATTTGTTCTAGGTTTCCTTAAATGTTTTCCATGTGGATTTTTAAATCTCAAAATAAGAATATAGCATTTCCTTTGGATCTGGGTTTATAATGATTCCAGGTCTCTGCCTATTTACCTTGCTGACTAACTTTTCTCTGACTGCTAATTCATTCTTTTCTATTCATCCATATCCAAGCACCCTCCACCAGCTAGTCTACATCAAAAACCAATGAAACAAAATAACACAATTAATTAGCAACTAAAGAAAATGGGTATGAAGCCTACACTGAAGGCATAAACTGTTCATATTTTAAGCCAGCTCATAGGATATTATTTAATCTATAATTCAAATTCTATATTTTGTAACTTAAGACTTGTTTAAGATATACTTTGCCTTTTATCTGTTAACATTTCTAAATAAGTAATGTTAATTTTTTCCATTTTGAAATTCCTTTTTTCCTTTTTTTTTATTTCTTTTTTTTTTATTTTAGCATATTATGGGGTACAGATATTTAGGTTACGTGTGTTGCCCTTGGTTCCCCCCCCAAGTCTGTGTTTCAAATATGTCCATCCTTCGGGTAGCGCACATTGCACTCCTTGTGTATACAAATACCCGTCCCCTCCTCCCTCCTCCCCCCTCCTCCTGCCACCCTCCCCCTTCCCCAGCATCCAATAGATGTTGTTCTGATATATGCATTTATGTGTTGATTAGTTAATACCAATTTGATGGTGAGTACAAATGGATCCCGTTCTGCTGCTCTTGTGGTGCCCCACTTTGGATAATGGGCTTAAGTTTAATCCAGGAAAGTGTAAAAGGTGCTAGATCACTGTCATTTCTTATGATTGAGTAATATTCCATTGTGAACATATACCAAATTTTGATAATCCACTCAAGTACTATTATTATTCTACCTATCTAACATAAGAGAAAACTGAAACCTAGAGAGGGTAGGTAATTTGTACCAGGCTACATATCTAATAAATAGTGGAGCCAGGTTTTGAACCTAGGCAGTTGGACCGCATGTTCACTAGTCTTAACTGTAATGTTCTTCTGTCTATGCAGCAGAGCCTGGGGCAATCTAGTGAATCAACATCTGCTAAGAATCACTCCCTTCCCTTCCCCTCTATTTTTCTTAACTGTATTTGGAGAAGAAAATATGTGTATATTCTGAACTAGCTTCATTTCAATTTTTCACTTAATTGAATTTGTGTTTTGATGGTGACAATAATATATAAAATAAGAAACTTCTTTTATCTTAAGGGAAAATAGCTGGCTGTTTTGAGTTATGTTTGGCTGGCACATATATGTGTGGAAGGGAGACATTACAAACAAGGGAATTTCTCAGGTTGTATTGAAGTTGGATTTTCTGAATAATATAAAACAAAATGTTTCATCTTCAAAGCCTCAAGGATAGGACAGAATGCACTTATTTGAATCAAGCATCTCAATGGGATACCTTTTCTGTAACAAATGTGGAATAGAGCAGCAAAACCAATTAATACTTAGTCATATCTCTTTTAACTCATCGGTAAAGTATAGAGGAAGGAGGAGGAAATACAGAAAGAAAGATTTTCCATCTCAACCAAATTTGTGTGGCCTCCATACACCTCATAAGCTCTGCTCCTAGCCAAGCAAATGATCTAATATTAATATCTGTCATACAGAAAGGCAATCTTGTCTTTTAACAATGCCCTTTCTGGCTCCAGAGTTCAATTCTTCCTTCACACATTAAGACAGTGTCAAAAAATTATAATGACTAATGCAGGGTTGAATTTTAGCACTCCTTGTTAAATCCAAGTTTCCGAAGCATGCAGTTTCATTCTCATTTTATAGCATCTCCCTTTCAGTCACAGAGAAAAAAAGTAGCATCCAGGTTTTAGTGGTTTAAAAATTAAAATTATCTGATATTCTCCTTGGGAACATATATTCAATTATATAAAACCTTATTCTTAATATATTACATCGGATCCTAATAAAAAAATTCAGACATGTCATTTGGTTTGAATGATGTATAACAAAATTAACTTTTCTTTGCTATTTGCCAAATAAAAATCAATTTCATCAGATTGGCTGCTGGAGACACAAAAATAAAGGCATTATCTCATCAAGGACAAGTGTACTCTGTTCCTCTTTTTGGATAGCATAAAGGAAACACTGACAGTGTGGGATCTGCTAAGACATAACTCAAAAGGACAAAATTTGTTTTTAGATATTTTAAGCTGAGTTACCTACCACATGTCGGTGCCTTCATGTTTTCTTGTCTACCTCTGTTACTAAAATTAATGTTCAGGAAAGTTTTCATTAAATTAGAGAGATTTATAGATGAAATGAAACTTAGAAATTACCTTTCCTCTCCTAACCCAATCCTTACAATTTTACAGTTATGATTGAATTGAATCAAGTTGGAATTGAAATGATATTCAAGAAGGACAAACACACCACTTTCTGATTCAACATTAGTGCAATCTTTAATAACGAGCACCCATCATATATGGTATGTTTAGCTTTATTGATAGCACTTAAAGTTTTCTTTAAATTTTGTACAAAATAAATAGTACATTTATAGAAATAATAATCACAAGAGAACAGAAATGGAGTTTCCTAGAATAATGAAATGTAGAGTTTTGTGGGGCTCATCAATTACAATTACGGGCTTTTAGTCCCCTACAACTGTGAATAATACCGACTCAGGTGGATATCACTGCTTTGAGTCCATCAGTCGTGGGAGATGTGCCTTAGAAAATGACATACAGGGATTATGTAAGGCTGGAGCAGTCCAAAACCATAGTTTTGGATTGGTGTCTTGTTTTTTATAGAGTTCTAGAGGAAGTGAGACTAGGACTGACAGCTGAGGTTTCTACCTTAATATCTATATTCATAAAAAGAAATTCCCAGGCATGCTACAATAACATATTTCTGAGTTTTGTTGTTAATGGAGTCAGACCATACCATGGCTTCACATATTGTATCTTTAAAAGTGTGAAAAATCTAAAATAAACTGAAAGGCCACATGTTTTTCAAAAACAGAAAAGAATGCAATGCCCTTCTTATAGAAATGAACATCTTTATTATGATTAATGTTCAAAATTTATCTCTATGACTACTACAATAAAAAAGTAATCCTTATAAAAACCATGAAAAAAAGTGAACATAATAAAAACATTAAACTATATTTTTCAATTTTAAAATTACAACAGGATTTGTTTTAGCATGTACATAAAACGTGGTATCACTGTAAAACGTACTAAAGTATCAGTTGGAAAACTGCGTATATTGTGCTAATAAACACTGAGTATTTGAAAATTTTTGATTTCCTCATCTTTGTCAGGCATCATCATTGTCCTTCATGTAAAAGTCTCTCTCCAAGCCCACGCAGGGATTTGAGAGTAAGAAAGTAAAGAAGTAGAAGCAGATTCAGGAGGAAAAAGGTATTGCCAAAATAATGAAAACTAATTATGGAAAATGCATTTATTTGCAAAAAAATTCAAAGTCTTGAATATTGGTATCACACATAATAGGAGTTGTTTTTTTAAAAACATTCTTTGTAAATATCTAATTTAACCATCTTCAAGTCTTTGTAGTTTCAGTCGATGAAGAAGATGATATTAACATACTAGTTATCTAGCCATGTAAGGTTTCCCAGTATGGGGAATATATGATATGACTAAAAAATAATGAGCCAGATATTTCCATAAGAAAACATAAGTGAGAGGAGCCAAGATGGCGGATGAGACAAGCCGCCAGTCAGAAGGTCTCTGCAAAAAAGACGAATTTTAGAAGAAAGAGAGAAAAAATAAGCGAGCAGAGAAACATAGATCGGGTGAGGGTCGGAAGGAAGGGTGCCTGAA
>CAUYRB010044014.1:0-12839 GCA_963574695.1 Propithecus perrieri
CCTCAGCCTCCCGAGTAGCTGGGACAACAGGTGCACACCACCACGCCTGGCTAATTTTTCTATTTTTTGTAGAGACAGGGTCTCATTCTTGCTCAGGCTGGTTTTGAACTCCTGACCTCAAGCCATCCTCCTGCCTCGGCCTCCCAAAGTGCTAAGATTACAGGCACGAGCCACCTCGCCTGGCCTCCAACCTCTTTTAAGGTACCTTTAAAGCGTCTAAGCCAGATACAGTGGCTTATATCTGTAATCCCAGCACTTTGGGAGGCTGAGGCAGGAGGACCACTTGAGGCCAGGAGCTCCAGACCAGCCTGAGCAACATAGCAAGGCCCTGTCTCTACAACAAAACAAAACAAATTTAAATTAGTGGGGCACAGTGCTGCATGTCTGTAGTCCCAGCTACTGGAGAGGCTGAGGCAGAAGGGTCATTTGAGCCCAGGAGTTTGAGGCTGGCAGTGAGCCATGACTATGCCCCTGCACTCCAGCCTGGGTGACAGAGCAAGACCCTGTCTCTGAAACATACATAATAAGATGTCTCACACAACTTCTTACACAAGTGCTCAATTAGTTTTGATGGAATTAAACAAAATTTTATTTTCTCACATGTCCTCACGTTATCAACTCCTCTCACATAGGACTATACATTTTTTGAGGACAAGGACACTGTTTTTTAATGTTTAAAAGTTCCTGAAAAGTGCTCTGCACATGGGAGAACTCAAAAATGCTGGAGATTGTGATGATAATGGTGACTTTACCATGACAGGGGCCCATCGACCTTATGCACGGTCACATCTTAAATACACTGTGAATGCGGCGCCACTGAGAGACGGTGAATCAAATGAATGGCAAGGTCATAGGATGGCTGTGGTGATCCTTGTGCCAGGAGTCCTGGGGTCCAGCCTGGCAGCTGAGAGTGCATGTGACTCTCCATCGGCCCCCTGGGAATTTCAGTCGGCCCTGGCTAACTGACTGGGGAGCAGTTCTGGAATTTCCCCCAGTGAATGGAGCACTGGACAGCGAGAGCCTAAATACTGACCTATGTGGCTAAAGCCACTGTCTGCTTTTCACATTAGGGCCAGAGTGCCCGGGCTAGCAGATCTCTGACCTAAGACCCTGGGAAGCTCCTGAAATGATAGTGAGGAAGCGGGATGCACACACAAAACACACACACACCCCCCGCAAGGATATTGTCAGCAGGCCACACAAATAATATGCTTTATCTATTTATGGAACTGCAATTCTTCAAACACATTTTCTGAAGCAACGGAAATTGAAAGCACATTGACTATCATGAGTACTTCAGGAGTAGGGGGTGGATGTGTGAAGGCGTGACGCCCTCAGTGAGGTGTTTTGACTTTCAAAGGGTCCTTTATATCCGGAAAGTGGAGTGAGCTTGGTGGGCTCATGGAGAAATGTCTCCAGCCAACCCAAGACCTTTGGAAGAAGTTCATCAGGGGTTCCCAGCCTTGACTGCACACTGCAATCACCTGGGAAGTTTTAAAAATCCCGATGCCCAGACTGCACCCAGACCAATTAAGTCAGCATCTCCCGGGTGGACCCAGGCGTCCGTGGGAGTTGCAGCCAACCGTGACGCCCACGCTCAGCGCAGGCTGAGAACCGCAGTGTGCAGGAGGGAAGGCCGCGCGTCCCGCTAGCCACGAGAGGGCGCCGTGGAGCGGGAAACGCGGGGCTGGGCGGAGGCCACGCATTTTCCTCTCTGAGGTCTCTTTTTCAGATAGAGACCAAGGCGTGCGGCCAACGGTGATTGAGTGGGAACAGAGCTGTCCCATCCAGTCTGTGCTTTGGACATTTCAGGCTCCGTTTCCAGGAAAGGCCAGGGAAGTTCCGCCTCTGCGGTTAAGCTTTGGCCATCTAAGGGAGAACTTGGCTTCATTTCATTCCAAATTGGGCCTCTGGCCTGGGCTGTTCAGTCCCTAGGACACATCTGTGTGCCTTCTTGTCCCCTCAGACACCGAGGACAGGTCCCCAGGCACTGAGGGGATTAGATAAGGGCAGGTAAGAAGACAGAAGGCAGGCATTTCTTTTTTATTTTAATTGATAAATAAAAATTGTGTGTATTTATGGTTTAGGATGTTTTCAAATATATATATACATTGTAGAATGACTAAATCAATCTAATTAACATATGCATCACCTCACATAATTATCTTTTGTCATGGGAACACTTAAAGATCTGCTCTCTTAGCAATTTTCAAGTTATCCGGTGCATTGTTACTAATTATAGTTGCCATGTTGGTAGATCTCTTGAACTTATTATTCCTGTGTAAAATTTTATGTCCATTTACCATCTCCCCAATCTGACCCCGCTCCAGCCCCCGGTAACCACCATTCTGCTCTGTTTCTATGAGTTCGACTGTTTTAGATTGTGCGTGTAAGTGAGATCATGCGTTATTTCTGAAGACAGCCATTTCTACCTGTAATGGGCTTGTTTTCTTTGCAGGCAGCAGAAGGAAGCACTCCTTTTGGTCACTAGCAACCTCACTTTTTCCAGGTGAGTGGGTGTCCAGGAAGTGCCCACAGAGTTGACTCCAGGAGAATGAATCACTTATTGGGAAAATGGTTAAAGAACTTATTTGCCAAGACCATGGAGACATTTTGCCCAGGAACTGAAAATATGTCATTTTCCACTGCTGCCCTCATGTTGTCACTGGCGAGAAGACCTAATGCAGAAGCCAAGAAAAGATTCCTGCCCCTTAAGACGCCTTGTGGACAAGAGACCACGGCCCAGCATGGTTAATACACTAAGGGTGTTCCCCTGCACTTAGAAGGCTCCATGGAAAATTCCCTCCTTTTAAAATCCTCGACTCCACCCCCTTCCAAATCGGCAGAACCCTTTACCTTCTTAGTAAACGATCAGCTGCTGAGCCTCAGCTGGGTCAAGAAGTATTTATTGAGCACTCCACACAGAGCAGATAAGGTCTGTGGAGTGAATGACTGTTTCACTGAGAAAATAAAGGGCCACGTTAATTCTTTAATTTCTTTCCCTTCTCCCTTGAAGTTTTGTATGTATTTGTATTGTCCCTCCCTCCCTCCCTTCCTTCCTTTTTTCTTTCTTCCTTATTTCTCTCTCTCTCACTTTTTCCTTCTTTCCTTTTTCATATACCGTGAAATTCACCCTTTTAATGTGCACAGTTCAGTAGCTTTTAGTATGTTCACAGAGTTGTGCAGCGATCACCACTATCTAATTCCAGAACCTTTCATCACCCCCCAACGACACCCTGTTCCCCTGAGCCGTTACTCCCCATCTCCCTCTCCCCCAGCCCCTGGAAACCACTAATTTACTTTTTGTCTCTGTGGATTTCTTATTCTGGACGTTTCATATAAATGAAATCATTTGATACGTGGCCTTTTGTGTCTGGCTTCTTTCACTTTGCGTAATGTTTTGAAGGCTCGTCCGTGTCGTCAGCGTGTATCAGTGCTTTATTCCTTTTCATTGCTGAATAGTATTCCATTGTGTGCATGTGCCACTTTGCTAATTCACTAGGTGATGGACATTTGGCTGTTTCCACATTTTGGCTGTTATGAATAATGCTGTTATGAACATTTGTGTATAAGTGTTTGTGTAGACATATGTTTTCATTTCTTTTGGGTATATGCATAGGAGTGAAATTCCTGAGTCATAGGGTAACTCTACACTGACTCTTTGGAGGAACAGCCACACTGTTTTACAACATGGCTGCACCATGTGTAGTCCCATCAGCAAGGTATGAGGGTTCCAATTTCTCCACATCCTCTCTAACCCTTTTTATTATCTGTCTTTTTGGTTATATCCATCCTAGGGTGTATGAGGTGATATCTTTTTGTAATTTTGATTTGCATTGCCCCAGTGACTGACAATGTTGAACATATTTTCATGAGCTTATTGGCCATTTGTATATCATTTTTTGGAGGAATATCTGTTTAAATCCTTTACCCATTTTTAAACTGGGTTGTCTTTTTGTTGTTGATTTATAAGAGTTCTTTATATATTCTGGGTTTTAGACCCTTATCAGACATGTGATTTACAAATATTTTCTCCCATTCTGTGGGTTGTCTTTTCACATTTTTTGGTAGTGTCCTTTGAAGTACAAAAGTGTTTACTTTTGATAAAGTCCGACTTACCTATTTTCTCTTTTGTTGCTTATGCTTTAAGTGTCATATGTGAGAAATCATTGCCTAACCCAAATTCACAAAGATTTATTCCTGTGTTTTCTTTTAAGAGTTTTATAATTTTAACTCTTAGATTTAGGTTTTGATCCTTTTTGAGTTAATTTTTGTATATTGTATGAGGAGGGGGGTCGAACTTCTTCTTTTTTTTTGCATGTGGCTATCCAGTTGTCCCAGCACCATTTGCTGAAAGATGTTTCTTTCTCCCATTGAATGGCCTTGGCACCCTTATCGAAAGTCACTTGCCCATAAATGTGTGGGTTTACTTCTAGACTCTCAGTTTACTCCCTTCATTTTCATGTCTGTCCTCATCCCAGTGCCACGCAGTCTCGATCGCTATAGCTTTATAGTAAGTTTTGAAATCAGAAAATGTGAATCCTCCAACTTTGTTCTTTTTTTCAGGATTGTTTTGGCTTTTCTGGGTCTCTTGTATTTCCATATGAGTTTTAGGATCAGCTTGTCAATTTTGGAAAAACAGGCAGCTGGAATTTTGATAGAAATTGTGTTGAACCTGTACATTAATTGAAGTAGTGTTGCCAGCTTAACAGTACAAGTCTGCCAATCCGTGAACAGGGGATATCTTTCCAGTTACTTAATTTATTTCAATAATGTTTGTAGTTTTTAGTGTACAAGTCTTGCACTTCTTTTTGTCAAATCCATTCCTAGATATTTTATTCTTTTTGATGCTATAATAAATGGAATTGTTTTCTTAATTTCATTTTTGGATTATTTATTTCTAATATGTAAAAATACAGCTTGTTTTTGTATATTGATCCTGCAACCTCGTTGAGCTTGTTTATAGCTCTTGTAGCTGTGTATGTGTGTATGTGTATGTGTGTGTGTGTGTGTGTGTGTGTGTGTGTGTGTGTTTGATTTCTTAGGACTTCCTATATAGAAGATCATGTCGTTTGTGAACAGAGATAGTTTTAATTCTTCCTTTTCAGTCTGGATACCTTTTATCTATTTTTCTTGCCCAGTTGCCCTGGCTGGAACACATTCAATGTTGAATAGAAGTGGTAAGAGCAGACACCCTCCTCCTTCCTGATCTTAGTGGGAAAGCATTCAGTCTCTCCCCATGAAATATGTTAACTGTGGGGTTTTTGTGGATGCCCTTTATCATAAATAATTTTTATGTCGGTTAAATGTTGAAATGGAAATATTTTAGATGTGTTTGATTAAATAAAATATAACATTAAAATTAATTTCACCTGTTTCTTTTTCCTTTTGTAATGTGGCTACTAGAACATCTAAACTTACATGTGTGGCTCATGCTGTATTTCTATGGGTAGCACTGTCCTAGGTGTTGGCTTTAAAAATTGAAAACCAATTGTAGAGGGCTGAGTGATGTCCCCTGAAAGACATGTCCATGTCCTATTCTCCAGAACCTGCGGGTATGATCTTATTTGGATAAAGGGTCTGTGCAGATGTAATTAAGTTAAAGATCTCAAGATGAGGAGATCATCCTGGATTATCTGAGTAAACCTTAATGCAATGACGATGTCCTTAAAAGAAACACACAGAAGAGAAGATACCGAGAAGAGGAAGAGGAAGTGTGACCACAGAGTCAGAGATTGGAGCGATGTAGCCACAAGCCAAAGAATGTCTGGAACGACCAAAACTGGAACGGAGCAAGAATCAATTCTCTAGAGCCAGCAGAGGAGAGCATCCTTGCCAAGACCTTGATTTCAGACTTCTGGCCTCCAGAAGTGCGAGAGAATAACTTTTGTGTTGTTTTTAAGCCATTATATTTGTGGTGATCTGTTACAGCCACCCCAGGAAACTAATATACCAATAAATATCATTTATAATATTAGGACAAAAATTTGTGGTTGGATCCATAAAGAAGTAAAGGTAATTCTTTGCTCTACACTTGTGCTGCTTGCAGGAGATGTTCTAACAATCAAGATCAAGTGGACTCTCATTTATTATACTCCATCGATTTCTCAAATTAGCTTGTTTCAGATCAGTAGTTGCTTTCGGGTGGGGAGGATTCACTGGGAAGGGACCTGAATGAATTTTTTGGAGTGAGGGAAATATTCTTTGTCTTATTAGTGGTGTATATTAAATGAGTGTATGCATTTGTCAGAAGTGATTAAATGGTACTCTTAAAATCTGAGTATTTTTCCATATGTACATTATACCTCAATTAAGAAAAATAGCTTGCTTCATATAAGGGCCACAATTTATATAACTTTTTGTTTTTCCTGGAGTTTTTTTTTTTTTATTGATGGGGAGACAAAGATCATCCTCTTTCATAAATGTTATCTGTTGATTGAAATCCATGTTCTTCTTGAAAACATTTATGTAACTCCCTGACTTCGTACTCTAATTGAACCACTACCTTTGCTGGTTGGTGGACAACTGTCATTCTGGGGTTTTTTCCCCACTGTGCTCTTCCATCGATTTCCCTGTTTCCTTTTTCTGAATTCCCTTTTCATTTTGTTAGAGTATATCCTTGAACTATTTTTTTTTTTTCAGAAAAGGCTCATGGGCATACAATTAATAGCATCAAAACTCCCTGATAACTGGGAAGGCCTTGTTTCAATATCTTAGATATCTTTCAGAATCCAATGTTGTTGACGACAAGTTTGATGCTAGTTGGATATTTATTCTTCTGCGGGTGACCTATTTTTCTCTCTCTAGAAACTTTTGGGAATTTTTTCATTATCCTTAGAGTGCTACAGTATCATCAGGCTGTGTCTGGGAGTTTTGTTTTTGGCTATATTTTGTTTGTTTATCTTGTTTGACATTTGAACCTTCTCAATCTGAAGATTCATGTCGTTGTTCAACTTAGGCATATTTTCTTCTATTATTTCTATCCTATTTGTTTTTTCTCTCTCTCCTTTCTCTCTCTCTCTCTCCTTCCTTCTTTCCCTCTCTCCTTTCCATCTTTCCTTCCTTCTTTCTTTCTCTCCTACCTTCTTTATTCTCTCTCTCTTGACCTTCCAGATGGACTGTCCCTCCTGTCCCTTATTTTTTCTCTTTTTTTGGCACTTCTTAACCTGCTAGTCCTTTCAGTGCTGGAATTTCCCAGCATTAAGCCAGAACTTCTTCTCCTGTGGCTCACACTTCCTCTTCTACTCCTACAGCTTTACCTCTCTCCTGTATTCTGAGGCCCACCCAAACCATAAGCTGCAGACCCCAACTTCCTTCTGCCTTCTCAGTCTGTCCACAAGGGTGTTTCATGGGTAACTTAAATTCAACATCTCAAACCAAAATCATGTTCTTCCCCCCTTTCACAAACCCTCTCCACATCCTGTCAGTGAATGACTTCACCTCCCAACCGGCCTCCCACGCACGGCCAGACCATTGCTTCGCCCATTGTGCCTGCGAAGTGGCTCCTGCACCTGTTCCTGCCTTTCCATGCCAGGGGCTTGCCTTGGTTCCGGCCCTTATTCTTCACAGTCACCCCCACAGTAGTCCTTTTCTCTGTCCACTGTATTCATTGTCCTCACTGTTGCAGAAATGAGAGAGAAGATGGGGCAGACAGTGTGAGGAAGGGAAGAGAAGGGAAGGATTAGGTAGTTCCTGGCGGGAAAGGCTGCCAATAAGTCTTTGATCAACAAACTTGTTTGTATGCTGATGAAATTAGGGTAAATCACACTCAAGGACAGCCTTGAAGGGAAGAAGAAGTCAGCAAAGGACGACAGCCTGCTGAGGAGTATATCAGGAAGGAGGGATTGGGGTGTCAGGGAGAGGAGGCCAGAGGAAGGGGCGCTCCTGCTCACATGTTTTGTCAGCACCAGCTGGGGGCGCCCCCTCCTCGCCATCCCCTCTCACCTCCCCATCGTGAATGGTGCCCGGGGCCTCAGTCCCAGAAGCCCCACAAACAGGACATTTCGGATCTAGGAACGCAGTCAAACCTGGATTGGTTCTGGAGGGTGAAAACAGGGAGGGAGTAAGAGATGTATTTTCAGGACTGGGCTGGCAAGTCTGAAATCTGTGGGCCAGTAAGCCGGCTGGAAACTGCTGCTTTACCCCTCTGATGTCTCCTGGTGACTCCCTGCAATTTACTGCCCCTGGCCCAGACTCCTCTGTCTTGCCATTTCTTCACAAAATTTATCATTTTCTGATAACAAACAGCAGGAAGTGGTGCTACAGTCTTGAGGAAGTAACAGACACTCCCAAATCTCAGTGGCTTGTAACAACAATGGCTTCTTTCTCACTAGCATTACACGTTAGTGCCCGCGGCTCTGCCCCGTGACCTCTCCCTGCAGGACCCAAGGGGAAGGAGGAGCCCCTGCCTGGAACTTGGTATTCCCAGGGCAAAGAGCAGGGGAGCTGGAGAAAACACGCAAGTGCTCTTAAAGCTGCTGCTCAGAGCTGGCACGTGTCACTTGCACCCACGTTTCGTGGGCCGTACTAACCCACATGGCCAGGCCTGACTACCGGGTGGGCAAGGCACATTCTTTCCTTAGGGAGGCGGCGCACAGCTCACGGCTCAGGGGGACAAGCAATCCTAGCGCAGCCCCATACAGAAAGGGGGCATGGTGACAGGAACCATAACAGAGTCTGCCGCCCCTGGTGGGCTCTCTCTTCAGAGTTACAACTGGCCTTTTTAGCAGCACCGTTTCATAAATGCACCGACAGCAAAGAAAGTTGTTTTATCAAAGTTGCAAAGATGTGGAAACAACCCAAGTGCCCATCAGTACATGAGTGGATTAATAAAATGTGGTATATGTCTACCGTGGAGCACTACTCAGCCATAAGAAAAACAATAGTGATCTAGCACCTCTTGTGTTATCCTGGATGGAGCTGGAGCCCATTCCACTAAGTGAAGTCTCATAAGAATGGAAAAACAAGCACCACTCACCATTAAATTGGTACTAATTGATCAACACTATGTGCACATACGGAAGTAACATTCACAGGGCATCGGGCAGGTGGCAGGGGGGAAGGGGGATGGGTAAATTCACACCTAATGGGTGCGGTGCGCAATGTCTGGGGGTTGGGCACGCTTGTAGCTCTGACTTGGGCAGTGCAAAGGCAATATATGTAACCAAAGCATTTGTACTCCTGTAATATTCTGAAATTTAAAAAAAAGTATAATAAAAGATAAGAAAAAAATAAAATAAAATAAATAAAAACTTAAAAATCAGAAAAAAGAAAGTCATTTTATACCATGGAGTCCATGGGAGAACAAGAATAAAACCAGGCACTGGGGAGAAAAGGTCAGCGCTTGGGTAGGGGGCTCTCGCCAGGGTCAGAAGAGGACACCCCTCCTCAGGGCCGCTGGGATTCCCGGGGGCACATGTTCATGAGGCAGCCGGACCTCTGCTCTCCTGAGATTATGGGTTTAGCTTGTCGGGACCTTGGAGGTAGGGTTTTTTTTTTGGTTTTGTTTTCCCTAATACACAAAGCGAGAGGTCAGATGGGATGAGCTGGCCACACTGTCTGAACAGGCGGAAGTGCTGTGGTTTCTGACTGCTGTAAACACATCTGGACGCAGGAGGAGACTGGGCAGAGGTGCACGCAGAGGGGAGGGCCATGCTCTCTCTCTCTCTCTCTTTCTCTCTCTCTTTCTCTCTCTCTTTCTCTCTCTCTTTCTGTCTCTCCTGTTGTTTTGGCAAAATAATCAGATTGTTAGAATAGTAGAATTCCAGATCAACAAAAGAATTACATAACCAGGTGCTGTGGCTCGCACCTTAGACCTGGGACTCTGAAGGCCAAGGCAGGAGCATGGCTCAAGCCCAGGAGTTCGAGGCCAGCCT
The DNA here is from genome assembly GCA_963574695.1 of Propithecus perrieri. NCBI lineage: Eukaryota > Metazoa > Chordata > Mammalia > Primates > Indriidae > Propithecus > Propithecus perrieri. The sequence goes on from CAUYRB010044014.1 coordinate 9,876, forward strand.
GCCAAACCTCTTTCAAAGAAAGAAAGAAAGAAAGGAAGGAAGGACAGGGAGGGAGGGAAGGAAGAAAGGAAGGAAGGAAGGAAGGAAGGAAGGAAGAAAGGAAAGAAGGAAGGAAGGAAGGAAAGGAAGGACAGGGAGGGAGGAAAGAATGAAGGAAAAGAAAGAAAGAAGGATTATATAATCACAAAAGGCAAGGTCTGGAACAGACTCGGGAAATCTGGTTGCATCTCAGGGGCGAGGAAAAACTTCCCTTTCACCCTCTAAAGGTTTACTGAAAAATCATCTGACAAAAGGCAGATTAATAGGAGAAAAGGCATACAAATTTATTTGATCATATTTTTATGTGACGTGAGAGCCTTCAGAATGAAGATTCAAAGATACAGGGGAAACTGTCCATTTTTATGCTTAGGTTCAACAAAAATATAGACAGTCATGTAGAAATATGATTGGACAAAAGGGTGTAACTTAATGCAGCAGACCGAGTGGGAAACCCGGCAAGGCCTGTCTAGGTTCTTCTTGGTGTCTGCGTAACATCCCTTCCTTCTGGGTGTGAGGCAAGACCCTCTCTGGAATGGGGGTCTTATGACCTGCAGTCAGATAAGATAGGTCAGGTAATTTCTTTATGGCCAGCTTTTACACAGAAAGATGGAGGGGTGGAGGGGAAGTTGGAGTAACATTTTTGGGTTTATGGCTGGCTTTGGGGAAGAGGGGTTCTGGTTTCTATGACCTGCCTTGGGGAAGAGGGATTCTAATGTCTATGGCTAGCCTGGGGAGAATGAGGGGTCAAAGACAGTGGGGCAGAAGGTCCGAAGGGGCAGAAGGTCAGAGGCTTTTCTGACCCGTCTGTGTCTATCAGGGACCAGGCCACAGAACTCTGCTGCCCCCACCCCCACCACCCCTTCCATGGAAAAATTGTCTTCCATGAAACCAATCCCTTGTGGCAAAAAGGCTGGGGACCATCTTTGGCTGGGTCTAGGAACCAAGTTGACACAAGACTGATTAACAGGAGAAAAGCATATGTTTTATTAATTTTCCATGGACATGGGAGGCTCACAAGAGCATGAAGACCTGAAAAAGTGGCCAAAGCAGAAAGCTTTTTAGACAAAGGGTGAAGAAACAACAAGATAGAGGGGTCTGGGCTAGAGGCAGTATGTTCTGGGGGAGTCACTAGGAGACGTATGGGGATGGAAAGCTAGTGGAGATGAGGGTTATTTCAGCACGTTTGTTTACACAGCTCCATTGCAGCCTCACTTCCTGGTCACTGGTAATATGGGTTATCTTCTCATGCTGGTCCAGGGTAGGTGGCTTTCCCACAGGGACTTTTACAGCTTGCTACAGTGAGAAGGAGCAGTTCAGATGGCCCTATCCACAGCTGCTGCTTCTCAGGGGCTTTTAGCTCAAAATAATCCATGTGCCAGGTTGGGGCATTTGGGGTGTTATGTCCCTAACTCCTTCTGTCCAAAGGGTTTATTTTACTTATTCTACTTGTGTGTATTTCAAAATTGCCTACAAAGCAAAACACAACAAAAATGATGCCCTTACCCAGTGTGTTGCACCAACTTTGCAGGTTACTGTGAGTCTGCTACCAGGTAACAGCAGCAGAGCAGAAAGGGGCGGGGAGCTGGGTCTCAGGGAGAGGGTGGTCGGGACCTGCTAAGGGCCCCAGTGCTGCCCCCCAGGCCCCGAGGAAACCTCTCTGAGGGCAGCCTGGGAGATGCAGGCGGACTCCTGGGTGAGGGAATGGTGACTACATTTCCAGGTCACTGCAGAAGACAAAAGGGGAATGTGCCAAGTCAGGTTGAGCCTTGAAATTCCCCAGGTTTATTTACTATTATTTATCCTTGTTACATACCTCTCCATTTAGAAAACACTTTCCCACACAGCAACTCACATCATCCTCACAACACTCAAGTAAGGTGGGCAATGTGGATGCTACTCTCCCCATTTTACAGCACTGAGGAGAGAGTTTCTGCAACTCATTAAGGTCATACAACCAAGGTCACATGAGGGGAGGTGCAAGGCAAACCCAAAGGCACCAGTGCCCTTTCTACTCTGTCACCCAGCATCGGCCAGGTTTGGAATCTTTACTTTTGGGGGGATCTGTTGGGTACAGAAAATGTGGGTGAAGCCTGAGGTCACATGGGCATGTTCAGAGGGGGCAAACCATCAGGGGAGGTGGCAAAGGCCCCTGACAGGAGAGGTGAGCACTTCAGGCAGGCTCTGGTGTAGGAGGCAAGTGGCTGGGTTCATAAGCTATAAACAAGGGGAGACTCACAGTGGAGGAGGGGGCCAGAGTCAGAGGGGCAGAGAACAGATCCAGGAAGGTGTTCAAGGGCCTCAGGGTCCTGATGGGTTAGGTGTGGCCCTGGTCTGAGCCCTTTCCCCGACTAGGGGCCAGGCTGGCTGGAGGGACCCCCTGAGGTCTCCAGGCTGACTCTGCCACCTTCTCTGCCTCCTTGTACCCACCATAGGGCAAAGAGAGATCCTCACCTGGACCCCAAACTAAGACCTAATTGCACCATTCAGATGTGATGGATGGGTGAGCCTCCCTTTGTCAAATCTGGTTGTTGTCCTGTGCATGGCTAACATCTTGATATGCCCTCTTTTACTTGTGGGTTTTATGACCTTTTAACCTCTTTCGCCTTCTAGTAACTGAATACATGCTCACACTTATTTCATTGTTGCATTTATAATCTTTGCTTTGGTCTTTTGGGCGATTGCCTCTGTTTATGTCAGGGAAGTCACTTCCCTTGTTTATTTTGAAACTCCACCTTTCTTTGCTCTGACCCAGTTGCCCCTAGCCCTTCATTTGACTTTCACTTTGGATCTTAACCCTCTTGTGTTCCTTTGTTGGTTGAGAGGTTCCTAACTGTGTTGTGTGGGTCTGGGATGCCTGAGCCACATTGTTCTGTGACCCCAATTTGTGTTAGTTTGCATGCCTTTGGTGATCACTGTTGGCTGTTG
>CAUYRB010044015.1:0-44288 GCA_963574695.1 Propithecus perrieri
AACAGTTAAGAGGCTCCTTCATCTCAGTGTGAAACCAGCACATCTAAGCCAATAGGAAAATTTGTGGCACCTACTTACTGTAGTCCCTGTCCCCAGGTCAATGCATCATAAGTAGAGAAAAATCTCAGCTCCCAGCTTCTCCCTGGGAAGGGAAAGAAAAGACTAACTACATGTCCAATGTGTGGAATTCCTACCCAAAAGCAGCAAAACATACATTCTTCTTAAGTGAACATGGAAGAGATTCTCCAAGATAGACCATGTTGGGTCATAAAATAAGACTTAGTAAATATTCCAAAGATTGGAATAATATCAAGTATCTTTTTCAACCACAGTGGAATAAAACCAAAAATCAATAGCAAAAGGAAAACTTAAAAATTCACAAATATATGGAAATTAAACACACACATACAACCAATAAGTCAAAGAAGAAATCAAAAAGGAAATTAGAAAATATCTTGAGATAAATGAAAATGAAAACGCAACACATCCAAACCTATGGGATGCAGCAAAAGCTGTATTAAGAGAGAAGTTAATCGTGGTAAATAACGACATTGAAATAGAAGAAAAATCTCAAATAATCATTTGAACTTTATACCTTAAGAAACTAGAAAAAGAATAATATAATCCAAACATAGAAGTTGGATGGACATAATGAAGATTAGAGTGGATATAAATCAAATAGAGAATAGGAGAACAAAAGAAAAATCAACAAAACTAAGAGTTTTTTTAATATAAACAAATCTTTAGCTAGAATAAGAAAAAGAGAGAACTCAAATAAATAAAATCATAATTGAAGGAGGAGACATTACAACCGATGCCATGAAAATGAAAAGGCTCATAAGGTACCATCATAAACAATCACAGACCAACAAAATGGATAACCCAGAAGAAAATTCCCAGAAACATATACCTACCAAAGCTCAATCATGAAGAAATAGAAAATCAGAACAGAACTATAACTAGTTCTTTTATCATTGAATCAATATAAACATCTCCCAACAAAGAGACGCCCAGGACCAAATGGCTTCACTGCTGAATTCTACCAAACATTTTAAGAATAACAAATACTAATTTTCTCAAATTCTTCCAAAAAACTTAAAAGGAGGAAACACTTACAAACTCATTTTGTAAGGCCAATATCATTCGGATACCAATGCCAGAGAAAAATACTACAAGAATATAAAACCTACAGAATCATACATCATGACCAAGTAGGATTTATTCCTGGGATAAATCTATGGCACTCATCACAGAACTTTATATTATCCCTTAGGGAACACTCAGCACACAATGGCAAATTCAGTGTTTGATAGGCATCTTCCGCCTTGGGGCTAGTGGAGAGGACTTTTGTTTGACATTTCTAGACCCCCTGCAACATGGCCATAGCAAGTACAGGGCTAGCTGCCCACTTTCCAAGTGCTCTCTCAAGTATGTAGATATTCCCTCCCACGAACAGCACAATCTCAGGGGTACACAGGAGTTTGGTCCTTGCTAAGTGTGGGGTCAAAGTGTCCTAGAAGAATAGGTAGGACTGATTGAGGTCTACTCACCTGCTTGGGGAATTTGAACATTACTCCTTCTGGTCACACTGAACCTCTTGGTTTAATCCACATCCAATTATTTTTTGTTCTATAACCAGTCATTGACTTACATGCCTCCATGGCTATGCGCATCGTGTTCCCACATCTTAGAAACCCATCTCCCCTTCCCTTGTCTACTTGAAAGGTTTTTTTTCCTGAGCCTTCAAACCCAGCTCGATTGTTACATTTTCTCTGTAATTCTCCTGGACCTTCCTAACTTGCACCCTTCTCTCTGCTTCTAAGTTCTGTGCAGCCCCTGTCGCAATGCATTATAATTATTTCTTTGGGTGCATGTGTCCTTCACCGGACAGTCAGCTCTTTGAGGGCAGAGTATAGTGTCACTTCACATTTCATGCCTTATATATGGTAAGTATTTAATTAATGTGTGTTAAATTGAATAGGAGTAGGAAGATACAAAGACTAGGGTAGAGATAAGCTAGTCATGCTATAGGCCAATAATTTGCTTCTGTTTGATGTGAATCTCTCTGTTCCCAGCAATGAATTTAAAAGATGAAATAGTTCAGCATTGGGAGGCTCTAAAGGGAAACATCTTAGTTTTCACAGTTTTGTTTTTTTTTTAATGTATGGTGAGTCTTGGTCTGAATTAATAAAATATCAGGTACACTGTTATTAATATCTCTATCGAAACCTGCACCAATGCCAAGATTATTCTTGAAAAATCTGCTGTTTTAAATTAACCACTGCTTTCCACTGGTAGAGATAATTGAAAACTGAAGGCAACTAAAAAGACACTTAAAGCACACCTGGAATATTTAGAGAAGGAGAAACCCATGAACTGAGCTGCCAGTGGATGTCCTAACAACTATCATTTCACCAAGATGTATTTATTAAACGTTGGTGAATTGTAAGTGCTGTCAAATGTCTTCTGGAAAGCAGCACTGTGTGGTCACCTCCCTCACGGGAGGGACTGTGCCGGGAGCAATACTGCTCGTGTCACTAGTGTGCAGTGAGAAGATGCTGTGAACCCTCTTTGAGAGGTTACAGGAAAGTCTCTGTGCAACTGGCAAAGCATCTTTATTCTCATTACTGGAAATGCCAAGTGGGGAAGAAAGTGGGTCAGGGCGTCCCCCACTCTCCTTGAGATTACGTCACGAGCAGTTTCTGGCCTTGGTCATTCAACGGCTGTTTCAACTTCCCTTATTCTGTATTGAGCCTTATGTTATATGACCATAAGTGGCATATTTGCAGCATAGAAAGCATTCTTTATTTCACTCTCATTAATCTGCTATCAAAAATAATGACTCTTACTTTGGCCTGTGTCCCCTATGTGGCCCCATCCCCTGAGTTTTCTGAACAAGAATCAGGTCAGCAGCCATTTCAGCCACTTTATCTCTTTGTTTTTACCCTCAGATAAAATGCAGCAAAACGTCAACAAATTCTGTTATGATAAAGAAAAATGATTCTGAAAGATTCGTCTACTTTAGGACCCGGGTCACTCCTCATATGATGTTTAATTCTTTAAAATATAATAACCCTCCCCTACAAACTTTGTAAAGAATTTATCTTAGGAGTAAAGTATTTTATCCAGGGGCTTTTCCAAAATGAATCGCTAGCCAAAAGATAAATGGTCCCTTCTCAGGCAGTCACAACATATCAGAGCTGGAAGGCAGCTTAGAAATAATCTTAATCAATTTTTTCATTCCAGAGATGAGGGAGGGACAATCTGATAGACTAAATGACTTTCCCTCTACCACATTGTTTGTTAGTGAAAGAGCACGACCTGGAACTCCAGTCTCCTAACCCTGGGCAGGGGGTAAATGTTTAATTAGCTTTTTGTGCTAAAGGGGGAAAAAAACTTTATTGAGTTACTGAAACAGTAGAATCATAATATGCATCTGATTTTAATCTGCCAATGCAGATAAAATAATCACATATAATCAACAAAGAAAAAACCCTCCAATTTTCCAAAGAAAAATGGCTAATGTCAAAATAAACCCCTTGGCCTAATGGTAGGGGTCAAAGTCAGAATATTGATATCATGCATATGTTTTGATCAAACAAATGATTCATTAGATTTGAATCAGATTTGTTGTCTACATAATGCCAAAAACAGCCACTCAATTCAGTCAGACCAGACAAATCAGTGAGGAAACAATTCCAAATTGTTCTATTCAAAATAATTGAATGTAATATGTAGCTAGATATAGCCAGAAATTAAAAAAGCAAACCAGAAAAATGGGAGCGTAGCACTAGAATCCTACCCTGGGAAACCACAGACACAAGGGAGGAAAGGAAGATGTGTTTAGACACCTTTTAGAGCACAAGTCTTCACCCATGCCCTTTAATTGTTCCCATCCAAAAATGTGGGCTCTGGGCATGGGCGCTCATATACCTCGGACAACCCCCTAGCCATATCTGACTTACCAGAGCAGGTCACCTGAACCAAGCTGAAGCAATAAGCACCTCCTTTGGGAGTCTGGAATTGAGACAAGAAGAGTCAGTCTCATTGTGTAAATGGGACCCTAAAAAGTAACAGGAGACGTGGAGATGTGTGCCTTCCATAGGGACAGAGTGGCAGGGAGGGCTGGTTGACTGAGAAGGAAGCAGATAGGCAGAAAACAGAGTTTATGATTGCAATGACTGCTATCAGAAAAATCAATGGTGTCCTGTTACAGAGCATAATGGGGTGAGGATAGTCCTAATAGTGATGGTCAGGGACTTTTAAACCGAGATGTAATGAATGAGCTTCATGCAAGGAGCTAGGTGAAAAGTATTTTAGATGATGTGTATAGTATTTGCAAGGGCTGTGAGGTGGGAAAGCTTAGCACTTTTAAGGAACTGAAGAGGGCAGTGTGATTGGAGGAGAGAGACAGAGACAGGGAGTAAGTTTGAAGATATTATAGCTCTGTCCCTATTTGCCAGAGCAATGTGGGTTTGAGTCTGGCGCACAAACATTGTTATTTATAGCATTCCTTTTACTCTCAAAATGAAGTAAGTGATCATCCTAGTCAAAGGTCAGAAATTCATATTTTCTTCCATATGCAAGGGGAAACCATTGAAGATGTCAGCATCAAATCTATATTTTTGAGAGATCACTGTAGTAAAGAATATGAATTAGAAAGCAGAAAGCACAAATTATAGAAAAGTGGGGTTTTGGTCTAGTTTGGTATTGGTTTCTTTCCTATTCTAATGTCCTTCATGTATTTGTGGCCAGGAGTTGATGGACAGGTTTGTGAAGAGGCACACTGACAGATTCTGAATAGTGCGTGAGTACAGCTGCCACCAGGGACAGAGGAGGACACAAAACATTCAGATCATACCAGTATGAAAGAGAAAGGGGTCCAGGAGCCTGGATTACCTAGACCATTATATAGTTCTCCTTCTTGTGGTACATCCTCAGGACAATTACATGAGAACATCCACCCATGTCTATTTAATGCTGACATTTAAAGATAACTCCTCTGGGGGGAGGGGGAGGAAATGCAAGCACAATCCCCAAGCCAAGTCAGAAATCAAAGAAAAAATTAGATGAGATGTCAGGAAATAATTCCACATACAGCTGCCGAGTTCTGCAGAAGATCAAAGATCATTTTGAAACACCTGAAACAGGGATGCCTTTAAACAAGAAGCTTGGCTGGCAATCATCAGTCCCGCAAATAAACGTAGTTACAAAGTGAGAAAGATTACCAATTTAAAAAGTATTGCTGGCCCTGAATCATACCCTATAGCATAAATTAAGACAGATAAAGTTGGCTACCTCTTTAAAATGAGAGACTCCTCTTCATGCTACCTACTTGTCTTGGGTGATGAAGAGTGATGAGGAATTGCTTTGGCAAATAAGCATCACTGAGAGCTCTGTGGGGTTATCTTTAAAGGAATAAGAAAGTCAAATCAAGTATGATAGCCGTTTACATAGTAGAAAAGTCCTAACATTGTGGTGGTTTGTAAAGGTGTCTCCAGATTCCATGGTGTTCCAAAATATAGTCTAGTTTCCCTAATCCAATTTATAGATTTGGGATATTTTTAGAGATGCATTCTTTCCCTAGCCCAACCTCTCCACTTATATATTCCTCACAGCCCACTCCCCAACCAAAGGAATAATCTATTGCTTCCTCAACCCAAGCTATCAACCTATTTACTTTATCAGGAACAATTTTCTTTAAAAAAAAAAAAGTTGCATAGTTCCAAGGGATGTAGTGAGTGCAAAAAAAAAAAAAAAGTAGAATTTTCACAGTATAAGCATCGTTAAAAGTGCATACTAAAATAATATACATTCAGCCTGAAAAAGGAATGACCTAGAATTGCAATATTACACAAACATTGCTCAATTCAATTAAACAAATGTGTACTGAGATGCCTTTTGTGTGCCCTGAATTGGGCTAGGCTCCATGAACAACATGAGAACAACCTAAAAAATGTTCTACGCTATTAAGACTATGGTATATTTCGAGAAAGTGTCTGCAAGGAAGCAAAAGCATGGGGGTAAGGTCGAGAAACACATGTGTAGGAGCCAGAGGGAAAAAGAGATACAGAAATAAAAGCAGTGTTGATTACGAGGTGATCCAAAGACCACCTGCATCAGATTTGGTTGGAATGCTTACATAAATGCAGATATTCACATCGCTTCATAAACCTAATAAACCACATTCTCTAGAAACGGGGCCAAAATCCTGCTTTAAAAAATCCCTAAACAAAATGAGGAAAAAATTCAAATACCTGACCAGTACTTACAATGACCTGCATGATCCGGCACCTGCTTGCCTCTCCTACCTCAGCTCCTACCCATTCCTCTGGTCTCTACTTTTGCCTCCCAACACACACGTCTCACTCTTTAATTAGCCTCCAGTGACACTGATATTCTTTCTAATCCTCAGATGACAAACTTTCCCCATATTGTCCCCTGACTTACTCATCGTGTTTCCTCTTTGGAAAGTTTTCCATCATCACCTTAGATTGCATAGCCATCTCACCACCAACCACCATTTTCTCTATCACTAACCTATTTAATATATTATTTTCTGTATAATATCGTATTAGTTTTCTATTGCTGCTGTAACAAATTACCACAAACCTAGAGGCTTAGTAGAACACAAATGGATTATCTCAGAATTCTGTAGGTCAGAAATCCAACTATCTTGCTGGGCTAAGATCAAGGTGTTAACGAGGCTGCATTTCTTTCTGGAGGCTTTAGGGAAAAATCAGTTTTCTTCCCTCTTTCAGTTTCTCAAAGCCATCCACAATCCTTGGCTCCTAGACCCTTTACTCTGTCTTAAAGGCCAGCAATGTTTCACCTTTCTGATCCTCCTTCAGTAGTCGTATCTCCCTCTCACTGCAGCCAGGAAAGACTATCAACTTTTGAAGACTCAGATTAGATTAAGGTTAAGGCAGAATAATCTCCTCATTTTAAAACTTTTAACCTTAGTGACATCTACAAAGTACCCTTTGTAATGTAAAGCCACATATTCACAGATCCTAGACATTGGGACATGGATATCTTTGAGTGCTATTATTCTGCCTACCATAAATACTTAAGATTATCTGAAATTATCTTGTTTCTTTATTCATTGACTGTCTTTATTATCTTGCTAAAACCAAAGCTCACCACTGATTCTGAGTGCCTAGAAACTAGGTTAGGATATAAAGATATGCGATAAATATTGATTAAGTGAATGATTAAAAGAACGATGGATATTTATACCAAATCCTTGAATAGTTATTAGACACTCTTCTATTTTTTAATCATTGTGCCAGAGGTTAATGAAGCTATAGTCATCAAGTCCACCTAGTTACTCTAATTTGTAATCATTCCAAAGCTCTAAAATTGTCCCATCTACACTGCACGGATGGAGCATCTAGTCTATTTGCAATATGTTCTAGAAATACCTTGCCTATATATTGGAAAGTGCCTATGGAGAAATGCTTTATGTCTAACAAAAATCTTTTTTATTGCCACTGAAGCTCCTTTCTCCTACTGTAACTTGAAGACTAGAGAGCATACAGTTCTCTTAATATACTTCAGGAGATGCAAAATAAAATGATTACAGAAGGGCATGTGGCCGATGGAAATGAGTGAAGCTAGATCGGTGAAAGAAAATACAGAGTTGCGAAGATTGCTTCGACACCGTCTTAAAATATACATGCCTGGTCAAAAGAAATAAGAATCTTGTGTTGCCATAGCTTGTTGTTTTCCATGAGGAAAAAAATCTGAACTTTCATGTACAATGTACTAATGTCTAAAATAAGATGCAGGTAAAAATTCTTCTGCTTCAAGCTATGATAGAGTAGCATGTCTCACTGACAGCAACTACAAAGCCTAATAAAATACACACACACACACACACACACACACACACACAATCTGTTTGAAGACACAGTAAAAATAACATTGCAACTAGCATTTGTGGGGCCGACATTTCAGAAAAGGGAAGTCCACGGAGGTAAATTGTACATGCCACTTTCCTGCTGGGGGAATTTGTCAATTTTTAGCAGATGAGGAGGTAACTGAGAAGCCAAAAGGCAGGAGATAGCTATAAAAAGGTAAAAAAGTCAGCAGAGTATTTTGGAAATTTCACAGGACAATGAAGACAAAACTGAAGTTTGAAGTTGTAAAGGTTGCTAGTATGAGAGGAATCAAGATTCCTGAGAGAAGGGAGGGTACAGGTGCCAGCCGAAAACTCAGTGGCTTTCCCACTGAAGCATTTGCCAACCCTTAAGCTGTGCCTCATTTTTTACCAAACGCAAATCCTTTTTATTGACACGGAAACTTTTTCCTCTGTTTAGTCTGAAGAATTAGAGAATATTCTATGGTCCTACTTGATTTCAGGAGAGAGCAATCAAATGATTACAGGCAGGGACCACGCAGGTGATGAAAATGAATGAAGCTAGTTGGATACAAAATAATATAGAGTGGTATGGTCAGCTGTGAGAGGAAAAAGTGCATGCTGTATCTGAATTAAAAAGCAGTCACTTTGTACCAAACAATTTTTGCCTTTTAGGAATAAGAACCCTGTGTGTATGAAACAGGGCAGACTTTTCAGCACTGCAATAGTGCTGAGTAACAAAAAATTGGAGTTCAGGATCCATGCAGGAGAAGGGGCCATAATAATCACTCCGGGCTCTCAGCTGGGACCCCTGCAGGAATACTGACCTTTACACTGACCTTTAAGGAAGCTCTCTCCTGACTATATTGAGTGTATATTCCCTACAACAGCTAACAGACAGAGGAGAGAGTAAATAAATCTCTTGAGGAACAGAACATCATCCAGAACCTCTACAATTTTTCCTACAAACATTTAATCAAAACTTACCCGGTACAACAAGAAAAGTGATAAAGACAAAAAACACAATAAAACAAGCCTATAGGTGACCTAGATATTTGAGATATCAGGCATGGACTTTAACATAATTATGGTTCAAATGTGCAAGAAAATAGGTTACAAGGTGGAAAGTTTTACCAGAGACTATACTCCATAAAAATAATCAAATAGATATTCTAAAATGGAAAATATGATAAATTATATTATTAATGAACTAAAAAGTAGGTCAGAAAAAAATCAGATTGAAGCACTGAGAGATAAAAGTTTTCTTTTCTTTTTTTTTTTTTAATAGAGAAAAGGGCATAGAAAAGGTATTGAAAATATCCAATATAATGTAATTGGAGTTGCAGAGGGGAAAGAAAATGAAATATAAGTAATACTTGAAGTCAAATAGCTGACAATCTTCTAAAACTGACTTAAGAAATCAACCCATAGCCACGAGAAGCTCAGCAAATCCCAAGCGGGACAAATACAAGGAAACCACAGCCAGAGACATCACGGTCAAAGTGTAAAAACAAACAAACAAACAATAAGGAAATTGTAAATGGAGGGAGAAAAAAGATATTAGCTTCACAGCATTAACAATAAAACTACAGCTTGTCATTTAACTGAAATCATGGAAACAAGATAATGGAATAACATTTTTAATCAACTAAAAGAAAATAAATGAACACTAACAGCAATAAAATAAACTGTTAACTTAGAATTCTATACCCAGTAAAATATCCTTCAAAATAAGTGTTCAAGATGTGTCTAGAAAAAACAATAATCGAGAAAACCCATCACTAGCAAACCCAGATGCACGAACACTGACATTAGGACTTGATCTTACTGCATCTCGTGGCTCGACCTTCCTTTCTTTCTTCCTTTCTTTCTCAGGCGGCTCGTCACTAGTGGTGACCCCAGGCAGAGTCAAGCTTATATCTTCATAATTCTGAGTTGAGTTAATAAACCGAGATCTAGAGATCTCTCCCAGCAGTTCAAACTAGAATTGGGTCACTTTTTAAAGGAATGACTAAAGCCAGAGAATTTAAGGTAATGATTATGTAGGCACTGGTGACACGAAGCATCTAGCTAGGGGTTGAGTTAGTCTACTCAAATCACATGAAAGAGGTGATCGTCCCAAAGAAATAGGGATTCTAGCATTCAGAGAATGGGGAGACGTGAAAAAGTAAAAGAGTAAGCGACCATCCTCCTCACCTGTGGCACATCTGCAGTTTCCTCTGGGTCCCAGACACTGTCTTATGTAAATCAGTATCTCTAGAAGGATTTAATGGATTTCTTAAGCTCTGAGGCCTCAAAATCATGTCTCAGATTCCAATTCAAGAAAAGACAACACAGCTTATTTTTATTTAGTCTGTGTATGGTCTGCAAGTTGCTATATCCTAGTACGTAACGACGTTTTACTAACCCACATTCAGCTGGCTCCTTCCTCCCTTCCCTTTTCCTTCCTTCCCTTTTACTTCCTTATTTCTTTTTCTTCCTTCTTTCCCTTCCTTCTTGTCTACATTCTTCTCTTCCTTTCTCTCTTTTTGTTCACTTTCCCTAGATTTTCTTCCTTCATTTCTTTGTTCAAAATGGCTCTCTCTGAACCCAAGGTTTACTTCTAAAAACATATAAGACAAATTCAACTTTTTCTATTTTCATTATTTGGTATTTAGCCTTGAAAGTTCAGTCTTCTTGATTTTTAAGTGTCTATAACATCTTCTTTTATTTTTCATCATTTTAAATTTCTACTCACGTTGTTTAATCTTTCTTCCATATATACATGCCTCCTTCATTCATCAAGATTATCCTAGCAACCTCCTATTAACCTCCAGTAGTCAGAGCAAGCTTCCATTCTTCAGAGACAACTTTTCTGAAAGCCCTAGGCAATAAGGTCTATATGTAGAACTTTCATTTTGCTTAGATGACATTGCAATAATACAAGATGTCCTTTCCCTAACACTTTTGATTACCTCAATGGTAAGATCTGTATCATATTAACTATTATATCCTTGGTCTGCAACAGTGCCCAGGACACATCGTGTACTCAATGATGTTTACTGAAGAATGTGTGGAAATGAGAACAAACTGAACTAACTCCGCGAAGCAAACCTTCTTACTTCTCTAGATTATTTTGGCATTATTTTATCTCCCTTCAACTCTCCTCTCCCATTAGAATTGCTTTATGAATTTTCTGGGGATGTGAATTTATGAAATAGTGTAAAATGATAGTGAAGTCTTTTTTTTTCCTGTCAGATCTTTAGACCATTTAAAAAGTAATTATATGAACTCACAGTGTTATTAGTTATGTTCACTGCATTGGCATTTCCATTATGAATCCATTCTTAATTACATTGGACACATTTCATCAATATTTTTTTTCTGAGAGGAGTAGAATGTATAATAATACTTGCAAAAACACATGCACCAGATGAAGTGGAAAACTTCTATACCTGCACAGTTATGCCAGCCATGATTGGAGATCTCATAAGTCTCCTGGAAAACTTCGCCAACTGATATATGACCTACACTAGCAAATAAAATAGAGAATTCAGTGATTATCCTGACTTGTAACATTCAAAAATATCTAGAGAGTATATAAACAGTTGACTGTGTTGCTGAATTTTCTTCTTTATTAGTTTTGTGAAGGGGGGAAAGAAAATGGAGGGAAAATTCCCAAGTTGAAGTCTGGCTGCTAGTAAGCGAAAAAGAGCTGAGCAAAGCTAAGATGTGTTTGCCCTTGTAGTGCAGAATGTTGGTGTCAGTCAAGACCCTTTTGGTTGCAAGTGTCAGAGCCCTAACTGAAGTGGCTTACAAAGAACAAAGGGGATTGTTGGCTCATATAAATGTAAAGGCAGGAGATACACCTTGCTGCATCTAGGAGCTAACACAAGATATATCTGACTTTCACGAGTACTCTAGTCCAGAAGTTTGCAAACTGTTCCAGGTAATAAATATTTCAGGCTTTCAGGACTGCGTCAGGTCTCTGTTACTATTTTTGGACTTTTGTTTTACAACCTTTTAAAATACAAAAATCACTCTTAGCTTATAGGTCACACAAAAACAGACCTTGGAGTGGATTTGGCCCACACATGATAGTTTGCTAGACTCCAATAAATCATAGTTTATATTCAAAATTTTGCTAATTCTTCCAATAGCATCCTTTATAACCATTTTTCCCAAGTGTAGGACCCAATTCATGTTTATGCCTTGTATTTAGTTGTTATGAATCTTAAGTCTCTTTTAAAATAAACAGTACTTTAGTTTCTCTTTGTCTTTCTTAACCTTCATATTTTCAAAAAGTACATGCCAGACACGTAGAATGTCCCTCAATTTATTTTCCCTAAAGTTTGCACATAATTAGATTGAGGCCATGCATTTTGTGTGGGAATATCAATTAAGCAGCATTGTGTTCTTTTCAGTGCGTTATGACATGAAGCACATGACGTCCATTTGTCTCAGTATTAGTGACATTATATGTTAACTTTAATCACTTGATCATACTGATATTTACAAGTTTTCATCAATGTAAATTTACTATTTTTCTCTTCATAATCAAAAAGTAATTTGTGGAAGGTATTTTGAAATGACATAAATATCCGATACCTCTTTAAACTACAAGTTTTGGTTTCCATGATGAATTTTTAATTTCCACATTTATTAGTTGTGATTCTACTTTAAGGAAGAGTTTTTCCTTCCTTCCATCCATTCATCCTTCCTTCCTTTCTTCCTTTTGTCCTTTTTTCCTTCCTTCTTTCATTTCAGCATAAAATCCATGTAATTCTTATTTTAATTGATGATTTATAATTAATTGCTATCATTATTTTGATGCAAACGTGTTTCAGATTTGATTACTGGAAGTCCACTCAGGCTGGCTGCTGCGTTTTTTTTGACATGTATATTCCTTAATGTCTGATAAAATTAGACATTCCTTGCTTATCTTGCACTCCTGCCACAATCCTGGAATCAGCCATTTCTCGAAGAAATATCTTGGTTCTTTTTAGTACAGAATGGCATATAACTATATAACAAGACCACTCATTGTGATGTCGATGAAGGTCATGTGGGGAGCTGTAACAAGCAATCCTTACCCTTCTCAGCTGCGGTGGTATCACAACACAAGCCTAATGAGGTGTGTGAACTCCCAACCCAGCAGTAGTGAGACAAGACCCACTCAAGGTGTCAAGGAGGCTGATTAGAGAACAAGAACTTTCAATCCTATCTGACAATAACCATAAGACGCTCCACTTTCCCCACCAGTGCAGTGTCAGAGGAGGCTACCAATGCAGAACACTTAAATTCAGAGTCTCATAATATGCAAAATATCCAGGGTTCAATAGAAAATCACTCATCTTACCAAGAACTAGACAAATCTCATCTTGAATGCAAAAAGACAAGAAACAAACACCAACACTGAGAAAACAAAGATGTTAGAATTATCTAACAAGGATTTTAAAGCAGCCAATAAAAAATGCCTCAATGAGCAATTATGAGCATGCTTGAAAGTAATGAAAAAATAGAAAGTCTCAGAAAAGATGCAGAAAATATAAGAATGAAATGAGAATTTTGAAACTTAAAAATAACCGAAATAAAAAACACATAGATAAGCTCAACAGTAGTGGAGAGGACAGAGGAAGCCATCAGTGAACTTCAAGATAGAACAATAGAAATTATCTAATCAAAACAACACAGAGATAATAGACTTAAAACGCATGAAAAGAGCTGCAGAGACCTGAGGATTATACCAAAATATCCAGCATGTGTGCCGTTGGAGTCCCAAAAAGAGAGGATGAAGAGAGTGGTTATGAAAATATATTCAAATGTCTGCAAATTTCCCAAATTTGTCAAAAGATATACAGAAGCAAGAAGCCGATCAAGTCCACAGTGGGTGCTCAATAATAGATCATTTCATGACATCAAATGATTCTAACAAAATCTGAGTGGGGACCATCCAATGCAGAGGGGTCATGTTAGGTGAGCAGGTCCCCAGGCTGCCCTTAGCTCAGATGTCAGCAACCTGTGGCAAAGAGAGAGGATCTCATTATTCGAAGCTATAGATTTATGTAAAGTAATCCCCTGGGATTTTTCTGGTCAGGAGTGTAAGTCTATATAGGCTCTCAGAACATCATGTCTATTTCATGTTTGACACTCAATTATCATATTAAAAATCAGAGTTTCCTAATAATCATTGTCCTAAAGCTGAACAAAGTTCGGCAGATTACTTATACTAATAATATCCCCTCCAACTGAGAAGCCCTGACATTGTTGGAGTCTTAGATGACCCATCTTGCAGTTGTAATTAAAGGAGGGTTTTAAATTGATGCCCAATGTGATGGGCCTCCCATTAATTAAAATACTCATGTCCAAGATGATAGGGACAAGGATGCACACAAGCTATTCTTTGGGAAAATGGTAAGACTAGAAGGAAACACAGGAAGAATTGAGGGCAGAAATTAAAAAAGAAGTAAAATTTATAATGCTTGTGAAGAGTATCGGTCATCTCTTGGTTTCCAAAATTTCACTAGCTGTGTGTGCTCCTGTACTATTTCCTAGATGGGTGGTTATCAGTTTAGAAAAAAGAATTAAGGTATTATTGATAGCATTCAGTTCTAACGCAGTTTTGGAAGTAAGAGAGTACAGGCAGGTAGTGCACCAAAAATGTGAGAAAAGAGAATGGGGAGGAGAGGTAAAATAAAAGGGTAGCCTTGGGGTAGCCTTCCCTCTCCCTCTGCACACCTAGGATGCTGAGAAAATCCATAGTATGCTCTCAATAGTGCAATTATTCTCAGGCACTCTCTAAACATTATTATTATAGAGGGAAACTACTCAAGGGAATTATTTTTATCCATTAATTGAGCATAACTCTAGCAGAAAACTTAGAGAAAGAATATTATCAGCTAAGTGTAAGCTGCTCAATTTCCTTAGCCATTAGACATCTGCCTTTTTGGCACTAAATAATCTTCTAATAGATAGAGAGTGCATTACTCTTTGAGGGAAGAGTATGCTTTTCAGGTTTTCTCGTCATAAAAACATAAGATAGCACTCTGTACAAAGTGGTTGCTGAAAATTAATACTAAAAAGAACTGAACATTTACTATATGTCAGATACATGCTAAGGGTTAAAACAATGACAATGCTAAGAGTTTCGCATTTATTATCTCAATCATTATTATATAACCCAATGAAATAATTAATATTATTTTTTCCATTATATAGATGAGCATATTAAGCCATATAGGTCATAGATTGTGGAGCAAGATTGGAAGCTGATTCCATTGTCCAAGCTCTTAAACACTACGTAGGAACTTAGCCCTGATGGCCAAGAGTTTTAAAGTTATGGCTAGGCCAAGATGTCTTTGAATACCAGAATAAGGAGTCTATACTTTATTCTTCAAATATTTGGGAATCATTGAAGATTTTGAGCAAAGATGTGACATCATTAGAATAATGCTCTAGGAGGATATAGGAAAAGATATTCGAAAATTATTAAATCTATAATTTATTGAACACCTGTTATGTATCAGACACGTTATCTAATTTAATGAAAGATATATGATCTGGAATAGAGCAAAGGGAGTGGGATTCAAGTTAAGCATACAGAATACAAAGTAAGTAAAATCAGCAGAATTAGCAATTGACTAGCAATGGGAATCAGAGTATGACACCCAGAATATTCTCAAATAGACTTATGACAGCTCATTTCTCTTACCTATAACATGAAAAAAAGTGCTATTACGGCAAGATTTAAAGGGACTGGGAAAACAGGACAGCAAGCTGGGAAATAATCAGCCTTGCTTACTGACAAGGGCCACCATGCAGGGAAATTAGGGCTGTGGGTCAAACTTGGCCCAGTAGATTATACATTATAGAGGCTCAATCTACTTCACTTACAGCATATGGTTGTAGCCTACACTTCACTGACGAGTGAATAGCATTTATTGACAGCTTATAATGTGCACAGCTCCAAAGCTGCTGCTGTATATCTGCTCTAATAGAATACCCAGAAAGTAGCAAGTAGCGCATCTTTATTGTGGAAAAAAATATATTCAATAATGTATATAGCACCACGAGAATATCTATCTAAAACTTCAGAGCTCACCTCAAATTCCCTCAAAGAGATTCTTTTTTCTTGGATCTGCACATGAATTTCACAGTGCTGGGGCTTTGAACAAAAATGTTCAAAATTCCAAAACTTCATGAATAGCTTTGATGTAAAAGATTTTTGAAACCCACTGAGCTGAACATATTAAAAGATTTCATTTAGCATTTCCATTTTAGGGTTGATCCTAATTTACAGGAAGTGCTGGCATAGTGCCAGTCTTTAGAAATTAGACTAAATTTCCCATTGTTTTTTTTTTTCCCTACTTGATCCCCAGTACCAGTTCTTTCCATTGCAGAGCATCAGCATCCCTTCCTATCCACAACTTTTTCCAAGGATCGAAAACATAAAAAGCAAGATGTATTTTAAATGAGAAATTCAAATGTGAATTAAGAAGAGATGTCTTGGGTTAGGGGATGGTGGGCTGGGTTGGTTATGGGAGGAAGTGAATTATCTGGCTTGACTGGAGAGGAAAGTGCTGGGAAAGTGGCACAAAGTGGGAAATTTTCTATTTATTAACTATAAATTATTATTTATTAGCTATTTATTAATTATGCCCCAGGAGTGAGACTTAGTGCTTAAATATTACTTCCAGGACCTCCAGGACCATTTGTGATTCTGAAGACACATAAAAAAATTTGGTTCAACAACGCAATGTCATTTCAGAGGTTCAGTGAGTTAGTTAAATAGGCTAAATATCAATAAGCAAACACACAACATATATGGAGTATAAAAGTGCTTAAGAAATGAGTCCTAGCACTTAATAATAAAATTCAAATGTCCTGTGTTTCATGTATCACCTACCCTGAGCAAGTAGGGAAAGTTGTAACTTTGCTAGGTACTGTATACACAAATTCGAGTAAAATGAGTCTTTCATTTCAAAAGTAAAGGGCTGGGGGTTTATGTATGGGTAGTAAAACTTCTTCAGTGCAGCATTATAAAAAGTAGTATACAGAATGTGCTAGGGATGCTCACAGAAGGGACATAAAATCACCTTTGGGGGATCAGGGATGTTCCCCAGAGGAGACAACACTCGATCTGAGTTTCAAGGGACCAGAGTGATGAAGGTGCTGGACACAGCCAGCCACGCAGAGTAGAGGGAGCGTCACGATTTTGATGCCTGGAAATAAAAGAAATCCAACTATTTGAAGGCTTTCTAAACTCTGAAAGTGACTCTCCTTTTGCTATTTTTTTATAGACTCCTCCCCAACCTTTATGAGAATCCAGCCATGCTTCTGAGAATAATTAACCATTATACAAACAGGGGAGCTCTCCTTACTGCTCAGTGTAAACGAGACACGTGCCCATCACGGTCACTTTCTATTACCTTTTTTCTTTTCATTTTCTTTATATCAAACATCACTTTCTGTTGATTATTTACTTACTGTCTAACTTTGTTTACTGGAATGCAAGTCCAGAAGAGTGAAGACCTAGTACATCTTGTTCATCTCTATATCCCTAATGTCTGAAACAGTCCCTGATATACAGAAAATGCTCAATGGATGCTTGTCAAATGAAAGAATGGCTTTCTTCTGTGCCAACTGGAACAAAAGTTAAGAACATCTGGTGTATTTCTGTCCTGGCGTTTTTAACAGCATATTAATGGACTGGATTCTTTGATTTTAGTGTAAATGTTGAGTCATAAAACAATGTCAAAGCATCTATTCTGATACATTAGAACTTTATTGTAGTGCCAGTGTTTGACAAAATATAATTGTCGTCACTGTGTTAAATAGTTTTATTGCAGAGATCTATAAATCCTGTGCAAGGATAATAAGTCTCGATTGATGAGTTTTGTAACATACATTTTAAATGCTCACCTACCTTATAAAATAACAAATAAAACAAAAAGAAATCAACTCTATTCAGTATTTGCTGAGTACTTATGTGACAAAGCTTTTGAGCAAAGGGAGTTATTAGTAATTACTCTGATTTAAGGGCTGGATATAAAATCGGTCTGCATTTTTTTGGAAGACTCATTAAAATTAAAATGTCTTTCCATTTTAAATGCGCTTCACTGGACAAGAATGAGTTTGAACCCCAGTGAAATAATGTTCAATTTTGAATTGTCCAAAGGTGTTTCCATCTTCCTATGTGCTATTTCAATGATAACAATAATGATAAAACTCATCAAAAATGATTAAAATCCATCAAGACTTACAGGAGACCAGGTTCTATGTATATGCAGCATTCTTATAATTCTCATTACAACCTCCTAGGTAAATACTACAATTATTTCCATTGTGCTATAAGAAGACTGAGACTTACGGAAGTTTGTTCTGAAAAGTCTTACAGTTACTAGTGTCAGGGCTTATAACCATCTCACCATGAAACCAGTTTCTAGTCACTACACCATACGGATCTAACATACTAACATTTTCTTTTCAAATGAACAATCTATTCATGTAGGTTTCATTCATTGTTGCTTTATAATTCATATTAATTTTTGCTATTGAGAGCAACTTGTTTATCTACTTTATCACAGACTTAAATGTACAAAGAATCAATACTAAATTCATTTGCTATTGAGGTGGAATTTTACTTTCGTGTGTGAGGAGCCCATGGGGACCACAGACCACACGGTGAAAATAAGAATGATCAGCATCACAGGGTCCACTGTTGTCTCGTGGAAATTAAAGATCAGAAGCCCTACTCACAACTCTTCTCCTGATTATTTTTCTTAACCAGCAGTTGCTATTATACTCCACATTTAATGAGTGAGTTAATTTGAGCTAGTGTAATGTTTTTTTCTCACTGTGAATGCATCCTCTCAGATAAGGTGAAAACATTTTGTTAATCCACTTAATACATTTTCCCATTTGCCGTCTTCCCAGGTTCCAGTGATACTTCATACAAATAATGACTTAAAGTGAGAGTAAGATCAATAATCCCCAACTGGTCTGGTTTTAAGCTCGAAGTTATTTGTTAAAGTGTCCATCTATGGGTAAAAAAAAAAAACAAAAAAACCACAAAGAACCAGTCCTGCACAAACCTAGATTCAACTGGTGGCTCTACCTCTTACTATGTATGTATTAATAGAAGTTGCTTGTACTCTTTAAGAGCAAATTGCTAATTCTTCTTGATTCTGGGTTTCCTCTTCTACTTAAAAAAAAAAAAAAACAAAACAAAGAAATACCTAATTCTCAAGATATTTTTTTTTTCTGATTAGAGATCATGTAAGCACAATGCTGGACATAAAATAGGCACAAAATAAATATTAATACACTTTGATGACATAACCAAGAACAAACTCAGCATGAATCATGGTAAAATTTCTTCCATCACCCGTGACCCTGGAATCAGCCTGCCTGAGCTACTACAGGGTAGGACTGGAGAACGTTGAGGACCCTGTGACTTTTGTATTGTTTTGTTTTGTTTTCCTGCAGACACTGATCTCTCTGCTGTTTAGCACAGATGCTCTAGCTATGAGATTACTCTCCCTGCTTACATCCTTTTGTCTAAGCACAAATTTAACTGGAGGACAAAATCAGAGAGCCAGTCAAGGGAAAGCTCTTTTGCTTGGGCTTTGAATTGAGTATTCATTTATTCATTCATTCTTGGCATTAAGGAGCTAAGAAACACACATATACCCAATATTGATGAAGTATAGATGGCCAAATGAAAGATACATGTATTACTGCAAGCAATTACTTGACTACTTGGTGATTAATGGGAAATGATGCCAAATTTGAGGATCAAGTTACCTAGAATCTCCACGGTTCTCCCATGGGTATAGCTTAGTCAGAAATCACCCAGTGTTTGTATATTGTCTTCTTAGACGATGATACTTTGATTATATATTTTTTCTTTGGGTGACATTAGAAGATAAGCTATTCATTCCTATTAAGTTTCTTTATTGAAAAAAATAACTTCAAACAAATCTTAATGAAAGTTTATTTGAAGAAAAGGAAAGGGAAAAAAATCTCCCTAGGGGCATAGCCCATGTGGAAACAAACTAGGAAAAAAATTCTAAAACATTTTAAAACAGCTTTCCTTAAATGTTTCAAACAACGCGTGTCCATTTCTTTTAACGACTACTTTCCTTTCAAACAAAAATTGGCGGACACTGCTATTTCTACAAAAGTATGGAGCATTATCTGGTTTTGCTTTTAGCAGAGCCTGTATATCAGAAGAGGTTGATGTAGGGCCTTATTTACATATGTAAATACAGGAACTTCATTGGATTCTCCAACAAAGTCTCTACCTCTGCTCCCAGATCCAAAATGCTGCAAGGAAATTTAATCAAAATCCAAAGCTCAAATGACAGGGAAACAAAATGACCCTGCTATGGCAAGGGGGATAGGGGTTTGCTCACAAATCAACACCAGGCATTAAGTAGTGACAATTTTCTCTTCAAAGCCAGATTAATTTTGTTAGCTGCCTACTCTCCAGTGGATGCCTCTTTTGTGGGCCAAATAACTCATTTAAAAGTTTATGGTT
This sequence comes from Propithecus perrieri, assembly GCA_963574695.1. Lineage (NCBI taxonomy): Eukaryota > Metazoa > Chordata > Mammalia > Primates > Indriidae > Propithecus > Propithecus perrieri. Next base: position 20,382 of record CAUYRB010044015.1, read on the forward strand.
TATTCATTTTTGCATTTTCAGTCCAAGTAATCACGTAGGACACAAACATGCCTCCATGGAATATATGCATACCACCATGGCAAATCCCCCTTGAATTAATGTGAACTGTAGAGAACATGCAAGCAGTAGATGCTAATCATGGTAAGGTCACTAACTCGTATGTTTTTTAAAGCCTCAGCTGCTCCTGAAAGCCTTTTGTGGCTCCCTCCCTCAAGCTTGTCCCAGCTGCTCTGTACTCTCACAGCAACTTCACTTGGAATGACAATATTATTAAAAATGTGAGAATGAGAAAGGTCTAACCATTACTCAACCTAGGATGATGTCTGTGTGTCACAATGTCTCACAGTATTCTATCCCACATGGAGCTTCCAGTCAGAAAGTCCACTAAAACCACTCTAACTCTAAATTCCAATAAAATACTGAATTCCCGTAGTTTCAAATTTTGTTACACGATATGATTCGATCTTCTTTGTATCACTAATTTTAAGGCACTGCTTGAAATATAGTAGATGATTATGGTATGTTGGTTGAATGGGTGAATAAATGTTAGCCTTGGGAATTTTGAATAATTTGGAGACACAGCATACAGATTGATTCAAAATTAAAATGCAGACATTTTAAATCACCAATTTAATATACCGCCGACCCTTCAACAGCGTGGGGGTTGGGACACCACCCATGCAGTTGAAAATTCATGTATAAATTTTGAACGCCAAAAAACTTTACTAATAATCCACTGTTGACCAAAAGCCTAACCAATAGATAACATAAACTGTCAATGAACATATATTTTGTATATTATATGTATTCTTACAATAAAGTAATCTAGAGAAAAGAAAATGTTATTAAGAAAATCATAAGGAAGAGAAAATATATTCGCTATATCCTTAAGTGGGAGTGGATCATCATAAAGGTCTTCATCCTCATCATCTTCATGTTGACTAGGCTGAGGAAGAGGAGGAAGACCAGGGGTTGACCTTGCTGTCTCAGGGGTGGCAGAGGTAGAAGAAAAGCCATGCAAAAGTGGACCTGTGCAGCTCAAACCCATGTTGTTCAAGGTCCACTGTACATATATGACCATTTAATATCTTTAGGATTAAGAAAAAATGATAAATAAAATTCTACTAGAAAGTCTCCTCACCATCTCTTTACTCCTGCTGCCAGTCTTTGGCCAACGTGCTTCCTCTGCCTTGAAGAATTTTCTTCATGCTTTTGTTTTCTCTGACCCAACCCAATGCCCACAAAGTTTTCTTTGTTTAGTCCAGCTTTTATTGACCTTTTCTTCTCAAAAACCTGTCTGATTTCATGAGCAGCGAGGATCATCATACACTCATGGATCTTTTTAGTTCAATACTTGCTAGGGCATTGTCTACTTCACCATTCTCCAACACAGGAGAAGAACTTTAAATAATGACATCAGAAAAATAAAACAACAGGAACAGAAGCAAAAAAGGACAGGAGGGAGGACAGGAAAAAAGTAATGTAACCTTTCATTCTTTTTAAAACAGATACCCTGTAGCTGTTTAATAAAACCATCTACTTGCAGTGATAAATTACTTGCACATTATATCAACCCTAAATTGCTTTCCAAGGTTTCTAGCTGCTGATGGCAGCAATGTTTTATGAAGATTTAAACAAGGTAATTTGGCAAAGAAGCATCAACTCACACTTGTACAGCCCTGAAATGACCGTTTAGGTGGCAGAAAATGCCTGAGAAATGAAGTAAATGTCCCGAATACATAATTTGTCAATTTGTGTACTTGTGCTGCCTGAGTTAGCTGTGGCACAAATGTTTGATGGTCAAAGATATTTAACCTCATTACTGCTTGGGGGAGAGTTTGCGTATATTGCTTTATGCTAAAGAAAAAAAAAATGGTCCTCTGCAAATGGCTTCTGACTGCTGTCTTCAGTGGGCTTTTGCTATTGTTTTATTTAATGCTATGTAAAAATATTTAAGGGAGAAAAGAGAAGTAGAAAGTGAATACTTCTCTCTCTCTCTCTGTCTCTCTCACACACACACACACGCAAAGCTCCTTTTTTCAGAGTGACAACTTAATAAAAATTCAAATGCTCGGCTTCAATTGAATCAAAGTTGAACTACAATCACTATGATATTTTTGTTTTAAAGTGAGATGTAGTCACGGTGTCAGTAAAATTTAAGAATTATTGTACTTAGAAATCACATAGCACAAATGCTTGTCTGGCTGTTGACCCAGCTCTGTCTTTCTGGTACAGTTCCTCTCATTTAACAAAGCCTTTGGCTACGACTCAAGTGAAGGGATAGAGTCTCAACAGCTTGGTTCAGGCCATGGCAAGCACACATACCCATCTCTTTTAAAAGTCTTTATCAACAAAACGTTTGTAACCTTTTGGATTTCATGGAAGCCCTTCAAGAGTATGTGGCTGCTTTCATCAGAAACTGCCTAGCTTATGCGCAGAAGAGGGGGCTTTTCATGCTTGGGCATCTGGTGTGAAGACAGATAATCCCCTGAGGAAAGTACCTGCCTGATACAGGAGAGACTCCCAGGTAGCAGCTGTATAAACTAAAGCAAAAACTATTTGTGAAGAGGGCTATTCTGACAGATAGAGTTTTGCAGAAATGCGACAAAAACCTCAGACATGTCCAGAAATCACAGATGGGGATCCTAAATTGCTTAGTCTCATCGACCCCTTGCACCTCATTCATTGAATTAATAAATATTTCAGAGTGCCTACTAGCGCCATTCATTTTGTTAGATACTCTAGTAATAGGGTGGGTATCAAAAAGATAGACTCTCTGCTCATAAACTTATATTCTGAGGAAATAAACATACAAATAAAATTATTATACATTATTATAATTGCTCTAAAGGAAACACATAGAATATGAGATACTCTATAGCCTAGGGAGGAGTGGGGCTACACTGGATAGACTGATCCAAGATGGACTGTATAAGGATCTGAAGGGACCACATTAAAAGAGACCTGAAGAATGAGAAAGCACCAGATATGCATATATGCAAATAAAGCAGATGACGTAATTAGCATTGAGCCAGGCTGAAGTAAGAGCACGTGCACAGATTTGCGAATCTTAAAGAAGTTGTGGAGAGAGAAGCATGACATTAACTTGTAGGGACAGCCGGGAAGCATATAGGTTGTCCAAAGGGGCCTCGACGTTTTTTCCCAAGAGCCTTAAGAAACAATTGGTGCTTTAATTTACAACTCATTGATGATTAATAATTTTGAACACTTTTTCATGTACTTATTGGTCATTCATATTTGTTCTTCTGTTGAGTGTGTGTTTGAGATTTTCGATTGTTTTTATTATTTTTGTCATTTTCTTGTTGATTTGTAAGAGTTCTTCCTATATTCTTCACATGAGTGTTTCATTGGACTTATGTATTTTGATTATTTTTTCCCATTTTGTAGCTTACAAATTCATATTCTTAATGATGTCTTTTGATGAGCAGACATTTTTATTTCAATGATGTCCAGTTTATTAATTTTATATTTTGTGGTTAGTGAATTTTGTACCGTCACAGAAATCTTTAGCCACTCTGACATCACACAGATATTCTCCACTGCTTTATTCTAAGTAGATTTTCATTTCTAGCTTTTATGTTTAAGTCTATGATCCATCTCAAATTAATTTTTATATATGGGGTAAGATAGACCGTAGGGATTTTTTTTCCCTATATTCCCATCACTCAGTTATGATGGTACCTTTTGTTAAAAAACTTCCCAGTCCCCATTGAATTGATTTGGCACTTTGGTCAAAAATCAACTGTTTATTTTTGGTGAGAACAATTTTTATTTATGAATTTAAAAATAATTAAGTAAAAATAAAAATGAGTGGTATTTTCAAAAACAAAAATCAACCACGTATGTGTTGTTCTATTTCTGTTGCTTTAATCTATCTGCCTGTCTTTATGTCAATAACATGCTTTATTAATTGATGTGGCTTTATAATAAGTCTTGAAATCAGGTATTATAAGTTCTCCAACTCCTTTCTTCTTTTATCAGATTATCTTGGCTATTCTATATATTTTTCATTTCTATATGTATTTTACAATCAGCTGGTCAATTTATAAATATAAAGCTTGCTGGAATTTGGATTGAGATTAAATTCATACTATAGTTAAATTTGGGAACAATGAACATCTTAGTAATATTGGGTCTTTCGACAGAGTATATCTAATTATTTGTCTGTTTTATTTCTCTCAGTGTTTTATATTCTTGAACACCTTTTATTTATTCTTAGTTATGTAATTTTTTGACATTATCATGAAAGTTTTCTTTTATTCATTTTCCAATTTTTTGATGCTAGTATATTGAATTTTATACATTGTTCCTGTTCTTGGTGACTTTTCTAAATTTAATTCTCAATGCTGGAATTTTTTTTGCACATTCCACATAATTTTCTATGTGTACAATCATGTCAGCCATGAACACTGAGAGTTTTTCTTTTTCTTTTCTAACTTTTATACGGTTTTTTTTTATTTATTTTGCTTATCTTTTTACACTGGCTAAGACTTTCAGACAATATTGCATAGCAGCTATCAGATCTGATCTTCTTGCTTTGTTCCAAGTCTTACAGGAAAATCATTCAATGTTCTGCTATTAATTATGATGCTGACTGGAGATTTTTCACAGATTTCCTTTATCATATTAAGAAAAGCTCCTTATATTTTGTGTGTATTTTAGTTTGCTAGATATTTTTAACATTAATTGGTATTAGATTTTGTCAAATGTTTTTTACCTGCATATATTGAGGTGATATGATTTTATCCTTTATTATGTCAATGTGGTAAATTACACTCATTGCTTTTTGAATTAAAGACCAATAAAAATCCTTTGTTCCTAAAATAAATCCCACTTGTTGGTGATACTTTAAATATATTGCTGTCTTTGATTTGTTAACACGTTCCAAGGGACTTTTGGCTCTTTTTTTCATAGGGTCATTAGTTTTAAATTGTGTTTTGGTTTTGGTATCAGAATTATGCTGAATTCATAAAACAAATAGAGAAGTGTTTCTTATTCCTCTGGTTTCTAAAAGAACTTGCATAAGATTGATATCACTTCTTAAAAGTTTGAAAGAATTTACCAGTGAAGGCACCTCGGCCTCAAATATTTCTAGAAGGAAAGTTTTGTTACTGTTGCTGTTTTTGCTTTTGCTGTTTATGAATTCAATTACATTAATAAAAGGCTACTTGTTTTTCTGTATCTTGAATCAATTTTATTAAGTTGTATTTTTTAAAGAATTTGTCTATTTTATCTAAGTTGTCAATTATTCACAAGATTGTTCATAAGTCTCTTATCCTTTAATATCTGTAGAATATAAACTTTTAAAGCAAAAAAAGTCCTCAAATAATATCAAATATATTTTGATATATTGTGTTTTATTATTCAGTTAAAATATTTTCTAATATTCCTTATGATTTATTTTGTGATTCATGGGTTATTTCAAGGATCTTGTTGTATTTCCAAACAATTGAGAATTTTCTATATACATTATTGATTTTGAATTTATTATTGTGATGATCTAAGACATAATCTTCATGATTTAAATAATTTGCAATTTGTTGAAACTTCTTGTGGTCCACCATGTAATCTATCTTGATCAATATTCTATTGGCACTTGATAAAACAATTGTATTCTATAGTTTTGGAGTACAGTCTTCATAAACATCAAATAGGTCAAATTAGTTGATAGTGATTTTAAATTTCCTATTCTATATTGATATTTTTAATCTACAAATTCTATTTAGTATTGAGACACATGTGAAATCTTTAATATGATTCTGGGTTTGCATATATTTCTCCCTTTATTTCTTTCAAGTTTTGCTTCAGATGTTTTGAAACTCTATGATTACATGCACAATCATTTAGCATTTATACCCTTTTGATGAAAAGAGCCTTGTATCATTATGAATTTTCCTTCTATACTTTTGGTAATACTTAGTTTTTAAGCTGTGCATTAACATAGCTGCACAGTCTCTCTCATGGTGTTTGCTTGGTCTCTTTTCTTACTCTTCTACATTCAAGCTGTCTGTGTCTTTATATATAATGTATGGTTCTTGTAAATCATATAGCTTGATCTTACTTTCTTAGCCAATCTGTCAACCTCTGTATTTTATTTTGTTCAAAATTTCTTTCTTTCTTTACTTGACAAATAAAATTGTATATATTTATGCGGTACAACATGATGCTTTGATAGATGTATGCACTGTGAATGGCTAACTCGAGCTAATTAACATATACATCACCTCACACACTTATGTTTTTTGTGGTTAGAACTCTTAAAATCTACTCTCAGCAATTTCCAAGCACATAAAATACTATTATACACTATAGATCCTGTATGGTGATTATATGTCATGGTGAAAATCTCTTTTATTTAATTAGAGATTAGGCCATTTATAATTAGTATAATTTTGATGTGGTCGTGCTTAAGTCTAGAATCTTGTAATTTATTTCTGTTTTTTTCTTTCTTGTCTTCTTTTGTGTAAATTATAGGTCTTTTTTTTTTTGAAAAGTCCATTTTGTCTATTGACTTTTCAGCTATATATTTTCTAATAGTTACTCTAGAGATCGTAATATGCATCTTTAATTTGTATCAGTCTATATTCATATAACATATGCTACTTAATGAAAACTTTAAGAATCTCAAAACAGTATAATTTCATTTGTCCAGCTCCTACCTTTTTTGCTCTGTCATGTACTTGACTTCTACATATACTATGATTTCTATTATATACTTTTATAATTTTTGTTTAAATCAGAAAATAATAGATTAAAAAACGTTTTAACCTCTGTATTAGAAGTAAAGATAAAATTAATTTTACTGCCAAATTTTCCCTCATGAGTGCTCTTTATTCCCTCTTGCAGATCCAAGATTCCACTTACTATCACCCCTCAGCCTGAATTTGTTTCAGAATTTTGTGTAGTGCAGACTACTAGAGATGAATCATCTCAGCTTTGCCTTTCTCAAAATGTCTTTATTTTACCTTTTTAAAATGAATATGGTTTTTTTGTTGTTTTTCATCTTTTTAGGATATCATTCCATTAACTTCTGACCTCCAGTGTACGGATGAGAAGTCAGCCATAAGTCTTATCACTGTCCTCCTGTATGCAATGTTTCTTCTTTTACTGGCTTTAAAAATATATGTTGCTCTTTCTATTTGGTTTAAAGCACTTTGTTATATTGTGTCTAGACAGGTTGATTGGTTGATTGCTTTTGTATTTATCCTACCTAATATTTCCTGAGCCTTGAGTTGATGTCTGGTTTTATTTTGTTTGTTTATGAAATTTTGGAGAAATGTTGTTATCTCTTTAAGTACTTCTTTTGTACTATTTCTCTCTCCTTTCTATAGTATTTCATTTATATGTATGTTAAATTGATTGATGTTTCTTTATTGGCCTCAATTTCTCTGTTTTTTTTACTCTTTTTTTTACCTTTGTAATTCTGTTTAATCTTCAAGCTTACCATTCTTTTCTGCTATGTCTAGTCTTCTGTCAAGACTATCAAATTAATTCTTCATTTTTCCTATCAAAGCTTTATTTTTATCATTTCTATTTGGTACTTTTTTAGAGTTTATTACTCTTCTAAAATTTTCAATCTGTTCACTTATTTTGTCCACTTTTTCCACTATACTTATTAACATATTTATCATAGTTATTTTAAAGTTTCTGTAATTACCATTATCTGAATTATTGCTGTGTCTGTTTCTATTGACACTTTCCTTGCTCCATGTTTCATATTTCCTTGCTTCTTTGTGTGTGTGGGTTATTTTTTTTTTTAATTTAATGCTGGTTATTGTGTGTAGGAGAACAATAGAAGTCAAATACATAATATTACACTCAGTAAAAAGGGCATGCTCCTTTTTTTTTCCCAGATTGCTAATCTGTGATTGATCTGGATCTTGTTTTTATTGCAGCTTTACTAAAATTCAGTTTGCCCCTGGATTCAAATGTTTTTCAGGGAAGAATCAGGGCTTCCCCTTCAACAGATCTTGAGATACAAGCGCTGTTGTCTCTCCAGAAATCTTCACCTATTAACAGCCCATCTTCAAGCTTTTTTGGTTGCATGGGAGTTTTCTGTGCTCTCTAGTCCTGCCCCCCAGATTTATGCACCTGGACAAATCTAGCTCCACACTGTTGCTTCATGCTTGGCCTTTAGCAACCAGTACCTTGCACGTGATGGGATGGAGTGCCTTTCAGAATCACTTTCAGATTTACCTCAAGAGAAAGAGGAAAGAGTTCAGCAGAGAACATTCAGTGATTCTAGGCGATTGATCAAAGAGTTTTTCCAATGCCTATTTTCTCTCTTTATGGACAAATATGAAGAAAATACTTCACATATTCTAAAGTACTGCCCATATGATTTTTTTAGCATCGAAAATAATAAGTCCTTTGTGACCAGTAGACACACTGCATGTCTATGTTTATTCCAGTTGAGTGGTAATGTAACTGCAATTGGTGAATAAAAAGTCAACAGTTGTCAGATCTCATCAATCTATACTATATAAAAATTAGAAAAGCACAGACACTGCATCTAGCAATAGATCACAAGTAAATACTCATGTCTCACATTCTCCCCAATATAAAGGTCATTCTCATATTTTAAAATAGATAAGAACAAAGTATCAAGTGTTTCCTGCAGAGCTGAGGTTGCAAACACCCATATGGAGTCTATTCCATTACAAGCATTCTTCATTTTGATATTGAGATGGAGGCCAGTAGGTTAATTGAAACATAGGATCTGCAAATGGGAACATCAATGAAGTCTGATGGTTTCATAACTTTACTAACTTTTGATATTTTGCATTTTGCAAAAATATAATTCACTATACTTCCCACGTCAGTTCTTAAGAAATACATGAAACTCACCTTGAATTCTCTATAAATAATATTAAAACAAAAAAGTACCATTCTTATTTCTCTTTGAAGAGTAGTTATTACAATTTAATGTATGTAAGAACTATGGAGGATGATGCTAAAATGTAGATTCCTAACTGTCCATCCTGAGAAATTTTGATTCAGAAGGTTACAGGTGAGGTTCAGTATCTGAACATAAAGAATGAGGCAAGCTCTATTTAAAATGCTGCCTTATAATAAAGTCCCAAATTTTAACCTGACTCATCACGACCTGATAAGGACATGCCCTGTCTTACCTCCTTAGTGTCTTATGACACTACGATTCCCTCATCACTTCAAAATCAACTACACTGTCCCTCAGTTTCTATAAAACCACATGCTCCTTTCTGCCTTTTTGGCAATTGCATATGCTGTTTCCTCTGCCTGGAACTCCCATTTTTGTCTGATCGACTCCTTCTAATTCTTGGATCTTAGCTTAAATTCTTCCCTAATACATAGATTAGGTAGGTCTCATTTCTCCCACCCCAATTAGATGTATCTTTTAAAATGTGTACTTTATCACGATCATTTACACAGGTGTAACGCGGCTCTCATTTTTGTCAGCTCTGATTAAATCACTGCCTTTCCCACTAGAAGTATAAGCTTAGTGTTGACATTGGCCTCGCTGGTTATGTTCAACAGCGCACATAGTGTCTATCTCAGTGTCTGGCACAAAGCAGACACTCAATCACAGTCATGGACTATCTGACTTCTCATGTATGCAAAAGAAGCTTCAATCTGCACCCGTCTATATTGCTGCATTGCTGTTATGTCTAGGTGTCACCTCTCCTTTCTTTTGAGGACAGACCCTCCTCAGTTTTCCTTCATCCCCATGGTTGCTGGGTTGTCATCCTGTTAGTTAACTCTACAAATGCCTCCTCCTGACCATAGCAGATTCGTCCAAGCAAGGGTAATTAGAGTTCTTGCACAAAAGTTTTAGAAATAAAGTCAAGAAAGAGATGCCGTCTCTCTTTGGTAACTGATCTATTAGATCGAACACTCAGGAACCCTCAGCAGCCATTGTTCAGACTTAACAACTGGAGAAATAGAGATTTCTCCAGATTTCTCTTCATCCCCAGAGAAAGTGATGAAGTAGGCATGCAGAGAGGTGCATGGGAACATAATCCTGTTTTCATTCTGGGCTATGGTTATCCCTGATGCCCAACCACTTTCCTATATTTGGGCTCCTGAGGAAATTCTCTAAATTGGATGTCTGACGAGATCTCACTGGGTAAAAATCAAGGTATCTGTAGAGTTGCATCTCTTTCTGTGGGCTCTGGGAAAGAATCCAATTCCTGCCTCTTCTGGCTTCTAGAGGCTATGCAGTTTTCTTGACTCACAGCCATTCCTCCATGCTCAAAGCCAGCGATGTCTCACCTCTCTCTAACATCAGCTGAGAAATGTTTCTGCTTCTAAAGACTCATGTGATTATGTTGGGCCCCTCTGAATAATCCAGGATAATCTCCTCATTTCGAGGTCCTTAACTGTAATCACATCCACAAATTGCCTTTTGCCGGGGAACATATTCACAGGTTCTGGGGATAAGGACATCGATGTCTTTAGGGGATCATTATTCTGCCTACCAAATTCAGTGTCCTTGAAACATTTTCACCTGTGTACGCAAACTAAGGCTGAATTTCTGTAGCAGAAAGAGTCCCCTCCACAACCTCTTCTGTGGTTTCTGTCTAGATTAATAGCAGTCAAATTCCTCAGTTAGAAATCCAGAGCTTTCTTCCATGTCTTCTGTTCATAGACCACACACCCAGTTATTCACTGAGTCCTGTACAATTTACCCATAAGATGGACTGACTTAAACCTTTATTTTTCATTTTCATTCTTATTGCCAGTGTCCTAGTTCTGAGGTTAAATCCTTTTTTACTAAAATAGCCTCCAACCTGAATTCCCTGCCTATAATTTCTTTCTTTGTCCAGCCACCTCCTCACTGGTAATAGTATTATCTTTCACTGCTGGTAGCATAATCACATCATGTTACAAATTTCCTAATAAAAAAGCATTTGATGGCTCTGAAAGCCTTTAAATTAAGTCCAGCCTGTCGCAAAATGATCAAATTTAACCCATGATGTATTTACTTTTGTTTTGCCATCTTCTCACACCCCCTCCTACATTCTGAGTTATTTTAAGGAATTAATGAATATTTATCTGTGGCATAAAATGTTCATTTCATCTGTCATTTATTTATCCCTGCAGTATTATAGGTACTATGAAGGGTGGAAAGAAATCAAAGTATAGTCTAAGAATGTTGATGAAAAGTTATGGTACAGAAGGAATTTGAAAAACAGGAGAGAAATAGTCTACTATAGAGAAGATAGGCAGGGCATTCCAGAGTGGAGGAAGGCCCGATCGTAAGTCACATATAAACTATTTTTCTTAAAAGGTATTAATTTCTTAATTTAAATATTTTCAAATATTTACTACTGTTCTATGCTCCAAGAAAATAGTGGTGAATAAAGTTCTTGCCCTCAAAGAAGAAGAGATGGTAAAGTTTCTAGTCAAGAAAATTAGACAATTTTATTTGAAAATTAACAAGTAAATACATTAAAAATATATACAATTTTGGATAGAGGTATTATAATGAGGAAAATAAAGCAAGGTAAGAAATTAGAGGTTTAGTTGAGGGCTGGAAGATCTTTTAGTTTAGGTTATGGGGACAGTCTCTGAAGAAGTGACATTTAAGGACAGATCTGAATGATAAAAACATCCCTCTATGTGAAAACCTAAGGGAAGAGAACTCGATTTGGAAATAAACTTGGAGTATTTGAAAAACAGCAAACAAGGTCAGTGTGGCAGGAAAAGAGGAAGCAAAGGAGAAAGCTGTAAAAAATAACACAAGGAAGTGAAAATCTAAAATAGCCCTTGTTCACCATGAAATGCAGTTTGCATTGAATTCTATGTGCAATGAGAAGGTATTGGAGAATTTTAATGAGAAAATTTGCAATCTGATTTGTGTTTTAAGCAGCTCACTTTGGCTGCTATGGAGGAACTGGATTTTAGGGGAATAAAGAAAGAAAAGGAGAGACCAGTTAAAGGGCTGTTGTGAGAGTCCAAGTATGAGAACTGGTGGCTGGGGTAAGGAAGGTGACAGGAGGTGAGGTGATAGTTGGGTTTGAGACCATGCTGAGGATGGAGCCAACAGGACTTGAGGAACAGAGGGCAAAGATGGAAGAGAAGAGATCTGAGTATTGAGGCCAGGGTGGCACTCCAGTGGTTGAAACTTGAGGCATGGAAAATCAGCCAAAAGTACAGGAGACTGTGATGTTGAGAGCCCAGTGAAGACAGAACTTTAAGAAGAAGAGATAAATCAACCATGTCAAATAAGGCTGACAACACACAGAAGAGGAGAATTTAGAGATTAAACCTTAATAAGAGCTGTTTTATTATCTGGACAAAGCCCTGTTGAAACAGGTTAAGGAGAAAAGAGGAGGTGAAGATATGGAGTCCACAGATGGAGTCTACTCTTCCAAGAACTTTTGCCATGAAAGAGAATAGAAAAATTAAGTTATATTTTCAAAAAATTGATATTAAGATGTTTGCATGCCTATAGGATTTCAGATAATATAATAATAATAAGCTTTATGAAAATAGGTTTGTACTGCAAATGTCGGTGACATCTTGGATAAAAGTTCTCTTCAAGTCTAGTATCATAGCAGGCAGCCAACTTTGTAATTGAAAAGTCAGGCTCACACAGGAATCCTGATACTACTACTGGCAAACGTATGAGGTTAAACAAGTTAGTTAAGCTCTCTGTGTCATTGTTTCCTTATCCATAAAATGGGCATGATATTGAGCATTTTTTGTGGAGTAAATGTGATAATATATATAAAGCACCTACACCTACGGCAGTGCCTGAAATACGGTAAGCACTCAATCATTGGTAGGCATTATCATCATTACTATTTAGTGCTTGACTGTTAATGCCTACAATCAATGGTACTGCCTATTAGGATTTCAGCTGCACTGAAGACAACAATTTCCGTTTTGACTTCCTCTCCCTTTATGTGCCTCTTGTTCCAAGCTAGCCAGACCTTAATGCCCTTTTGCTTTTCAAAGCACCACAGGAGATAAAGCCAGGGGGATGGAACAGCTGCGTGCCAAGCCTCACACAGAAACCTAGTGAGTTAATGTCATTTTAAACATAGTTTTCTTATGTGTAAATTAGCTTGCAGATTTTCAAACTTCCTACCACTAATTACTAGATTAGCTAGAGTTATCCCGCAGGGAAAGCGGCAATGAGGAAGACAAACATGGCATTCTTATGTGAATGCTCATTTGCATAGTTCACACAACTCCAGTTTACAGGAAGACTGCCCCCTGCTTCTCCTAGTTAAATCTAATACGGCATGTACAGTTTTACACAAGAATATTAGGCAACAAATTAGCCCAAAGCTACAATTAATTATAATCCAGAGTCAACCCAAGGGAATAGAGATCTAAACAAATAAATTTCTTAACATTTAGCTCTTCTCTTGACCCATGCAAGTTGGCAAGATAATTTCCTAACTCGGAACATGCTGGTTGAAATATCAGCAGAGAAGCTTTATTTCAGATATATAGTCACTTGAAATCGTTCCCTGACTTCAAATTGCAATTCCCAGGGACTAACTTCTTGCATTGAGTAAATCTATTAGCCAGGACAATCTCGTATGCAAGGAAGAGACAGAAGTCCAGTTCAAACAGCTTAAGCAAATATACTGCCATGGTTAAAGGGAAAGTTGAGGAATAAAAAGACCGTAGGTGTGACTGTATCCACGGGTGCAAAGGATGTTATAATATCAGCAACTGGTCTCTCCTGTCTCTTAGCTCTCTTTCTTCAGTGTACGTCATCTTTACTGCTAGCAGTTCCAGCTCAAAAATAGGTTTTTTTTTTCTTTCATAGCACCTTGAAAGCACGCCTAGAACTGAGTCATGTGCCCACCCCTGCACCAATCTCTACGGCCTGTGTCATGAGGCTGGCTGGTCAGGCCCGTGTCATACATCCAACACTGAAGACAGAGGTGGCATCATCTTCCTCTATTATCACACAGAGGGAGAATGCTTGTGGTTTGTTCCCCCAGGGGAACTCAGAGGGTATTTATTACCCTAAGGAAAGGAAGGTGAGCTGAGGCTAGGAAGCGAACTGCAATAGATGCACACTCTTGCAAATGATTCCTCAGCTCCGTTTCAGTTCCCATATTTGTGCAAATATATATAATAACTATTACTATAATGGTACTACTTGTCTTAGTCTCTTTTGTGCTGCTATAGCAGAATATCACACACTGTGCAACTTATAAAGAATAGAAATTTATTTCTCATAGTGCTGGAGGCTGGGAAGTTCAAGGTCAAGGTGCTGGCGTCTTGTAAAGGCTTTCTTGCTTGTCCTCACATGACAGAAGGCCGGAGGGCAAATGTTGTGTCCCCACATGACAGAAGAGCAGCAATGAACCCACTCCCACACCCTTTTCTTAGGTGGCATTAATCCATTGGTGAGGGCCGAGCTCTCATGACCTAAGCACTTCCCATTAGGTCCTATATCCCAACACTGTTGCATTGGGGATTGCGTTTTCAATACATGAATTTTGGGTGACACATTCAGACCAAAGTACTATTTCATAGGGTAAGAACATTTAGTAAAAATTAAAGGTTAAATAGTTGTGTTTTATTATTCCTTTCTCAAAGTTATTATGTGTATGCATTGCAATTGGCCCTAACAAGTGATTTTGCTTTTCCATTACACTACTGTAATTACATACATTGTGCGTTATAGATTGATTATGTTATCCTATTAAGCCAGCGGTTCTTCAGGCATAGGAAGGGAAGTAATCCTCAAGCCAAACATAACGTTAAAAGCATAGTTAGTGTTAGCATTCCAGTCACCCAAGCTCAAAGTACCCTGTCTCTCATTAGGTGAGTGAGGAGAATTTTGATGGATTTAGACAGATCAAACATCAGGACCCACAACCTGTAAAACCTCTGAAGATATACCCCATATAAAGGTCAAGTATAGACACAGTTTATTGTTAATCCTGGCTAGTCATTCAATTGATGGTATTTCATCTTACAAAATTTAATAAATTATCACAAGGGGTATTAGGCCAATGACTTGCCTTGGTTTCTGGCTATGTCATTTTGGAGTCTTTTTAAAATGTCACTCTTAACTTCTATGTTGTACCTACCAGTCTAAGTAATATTATTAGAATAGAAGGCATTATATGTTTTATTTTAATTTTAAATGATCAGTACGTCCTGTCTCTAACCAAAAAAGTAGAACTACCTGAAGAAGTTGTTCTCTATACCATCTGGGATGCTAATGTTTGAAAAGAGCAGAAAATAAGCTCATAATGACATTAACAGTAAAGGGAACGCATGTGTTTTTATTTCTCTAGAAGTGGGATCACTAAATTATACGGTAATTTTATGTTTAACTTTACAATAAGTTGCCAAATTATTTTTCAGAGTGGTTTTCAAGAGTGATATTTTGTATTTCCACCAGCACTATATCAGGTTTCCAGTTGTTCTACTTCCTACCCCAAACATGATATTGTCAGATTTTTGTAGCTATTATTATTATTGGTGTGCATTTTAGGTAGTTTAATGGGTATACAGTGGTAACTAACTATGGTCCCATGATCGTGACTGCCCTGGGCAAAGCATAAAGGGAAAAGAGCCCCGGGGTTTTTCTTACCACTTCTGCCAATTCCTTTGCCACCACCACCACTGCCACCATAACTTCGTTTTGGAACTTGCCTAGGGTTGGTCTGGAATAGTTAAAAGAGCTCTGTGCCACATACACACTCCTTTCTTGGTCTTTTGGCTATAATAAGAGAGAGTGTTTGTTTTTAGATTGGCGGCGGGGGGGGGGGCACTTTTGTGTTTACACCCTCCATGCAGTTCTAGGATTCAGAGTATCCTGGAGTCTAAGCTGAGACAATGGAAATAAAGAACACCTGGGGGGCTTTGGGTTTTAGTTTGGACCTATAAAGAGCTCTGAAATTGTATTTCCCACCCTCAAAACAAGAAAAATCCTCACAAACTGGAAATCAGTGACTTTTCTTGAACCCATCAGAAAACTAAGGTCATGGGTCAAACCAGCACCTTAAAATCTGGAGAGACTAGTACATCCAGAAAGATACAGTATTCAGGATTAGCTTATCTGGAAAAGGCACTGGGCACCATAAACTGTCAGGACCATGTACGTTACTAGTAATTTTGCTGAATTTCTAGAGGCTGAATATCAACTAGCATGAGAGTGAGAAACTCCCCTAAGCCATACTCATAGAGAGCTCCTCCTGTATTCGCAAGTTTTAGTTCTAGGAATGCTATCACCTTCTTCTGGAGTGGATCTGAGAAAGATTTTCTGGTGACCTTTGCAGAGGGGGAGAAAACCATCTTGAAACCTCCTCCTCCTCCCCACCTCACACTTACCCATAACAAGGGACTGGTCTCCAGTGTGAGGAATTCACCAGCAGGCAATTTTAAATTCTATCCCACTTTAGCATGCTCTAGACTTCCAGCCTTATCTAAGTGTAAAACAATTATAATTAACAGTGATTCAAGAAAATAGATTAATGATGGTGCAGTCAGAGAAGGAAGTAGGAGACAGGGAAAGAGAAAAAAGCTCTACTTCTGGAGTAGAGATGGAAACACTTGTGAAGGCCACAGGACAACCAAAAGGTTAAGACTTAATAAGATTATAAAATGTTCTCCCTCTCCCATACACTTTAACCACATCAACCAGTATAATAACAGTGGATTAAAGGTGAAGGAGCTGCAAGAATCTCTGTGGAGCAATGCAAAGGAAAGCCTCAAAGGCAGGAAGGGAGACAAACATAAGGGAATTAGAGGAATTCAAAGGCTCTGGTACCTACATCGAAACAAAAATTATACACAGCCCAGTTGCTAGCCAGATGGATAAAATCCTCACCCTACCAGCCTATCTACCTTAGTATCCACTACCTGATAACACGTGCCAGCTTTAACAAAAACTTATAAGACAAACCAAAAAACAGAGTCTGAAGAAAGAGAGTAAGCATCAGACCCAGACTCAGATATGACACAGATATTGGAGTTATAAACAGAGCACTTAAATAACTATGATTGATATGTTAAGGGCATAATGTAAAAAGTAGACTACGGGCAAAGGCAGCTGGGTAATGTCAGCAGAGTGATGGGAACTATAAGAAGTAATCAAAGGAAATTCTAGGAATCAGAAACATAGCAACAGAAATGAAGAATTCCTGCAAAAGGGTTGTCAGAGAACTTGACACATCTAAGGAAAGAATCAGTGAACTTGAAGATAGGTCAACAGAAACTTTCAAACCTGAATTGCAAAGAGAATAAAACAATTACTTTTTTTTTTTAAGAACAGAACATTCAAGAAATGTGGGACAATTGCAGATGGTAAAGCTTAACTGTAATTGGAACAAGAGAAGGAGAAGAAAAATAGAACTAGGAAGAATAAACACGTAGAGTAACAATGCCTGAGAGCATTCCAAAATCAATGACAGACACAAACTCAGGGTGCTCAGAGAATAGAAGCAGGATAAATATGACTCTCCGCAACAAACAAACAAATCCAAAACCCAAAAAGCCATGTAGGCATATCATATTCCAACTGCAGAAAACCACAATCAAAGAGAAAATCTTGAAGAAAGCCAGAGAGGAGAAAAGCACCTTACTCACAGAGAACAAAGATAAGAAGGGCAGCAGACTTCTCATCAGAAACCATGCAATCGAAAAGAGAGTGGAGGTTAGAAGTAATCAAAAAACTTACTGCCACATGGTTCATTCCACAAGTTCTTGTTTCCGTTTCCAGTTGGCCTGTCATTATTTATTTTTTTAGAGTCATCACTTGCTTTATGTATTCTTTTCTGGGATTTGTAGTTGTAGTCAATGGGAAAGACAGGGTAGACCACGCTTACTGTATGACTTAATCCAATAGCAGACCTCCTGTTTTAATTCTGACGATTATCTCATGAAGTAGGAATAATTTTATTAATCTTCCATAAAAGTAAAACTCAGACAAGTTAAGTGGCTTATGATAGGTGTTTCAGCTTTTTAAAAGCTATGCCAGGAATTCCAATAGGAAATTAAAAAAAAAAGTTTAAAGTCTCTTTGCAAGTGTATATGTGTGTGCGCACAACTACTCCAAGTATTTGCAGTCAGGTCAAATACTGCAAGTTTTTTTTTTCACCAAACTTTCTCCTCAGTGAGTAAGTAACTCATCAGAACTTATGTTACATCAACCTAAAGATAAAAGTGTTTGGAGTCTTACTTTTAAAATCACTGAATTTTCCTGTAATCTATTTTCTTACCATAAATTCTGGATTACTTCCTTTTTTCCCTCTCTTTGACAAATGGTTAAAGAAAAACAACTAAGACAAAATAGGAGAGGTCAAATAATGGAATGAGGACACAGTAGATGATGACATTCATTTTACCTAACTAATGTGATTAATAAAGAAATTTTAAATATTTTTGATAAATTTCATACATATCTTACATTTTATGAGTCATTTAACTTGCCAAAATAGTTGCTCTCTTTGGATTTCTGCATGGTCAAATAGCACTGTGTAACAATTCTTCATTATACTTATCAGAATTGCAATTCTACATGCAATAACTTTCATTCTCCTTTGCTAAATTGTGACCTTAATAAGGGAAGAAATTCTGTTTGCATTTGTTTACAATTATTTCACCAATGCCTGGCTTATTTTCTGGCACAGTAGACTTTCAATAATTATACATCGATTGAAAGTTACCTCCTTAAAAGCTGAATAAACCCTAGACATACAAAAATTGTTTTGTCTTGGTACTTAAAGAACCTACCTCAGGATTTAACACGTCTTTGAAAAAATTGAGTGAATGAATGAATGGATGAAATTATGAGTACTAACAAGTTAAATTCATTACTTTTATGAGACAGGGTTCAAGAAATATTCAGTTAAACAAATAAGCAGACATTGTATGGCCATTGTTAAAATGAAAACAGACAATGGAAGTAGTTGTCAATGAATTTAATTAGGCTAGGAAATGAGAATACAGAAAAGAGGTCTGAGAAAAACCCTGAGAGAAAACAGCCGAGTAGAGGGGCCAAACATGCATCAAACCACCACAACGCAACGGCATACATACAGTATTATAAAGGAAGTATGCCTGAAGGACTTGGAAATCAAATATTCTCTAGGAGTGGAAAGGGAGGGGGAAAAATATCCCGATAATTTTACAGAGAGGAGATGAGCTTTGGGCTGGAATTTGAAGGATTAAAGGAAATTTGTTTAAATGACATGATTGCTACTCTTTCCCAGTCACAAGTCCAAATATCTGTTAATTTATGCTCAGCCTCAATTCTATTTCATTTCTCCATCCCTGCCTAGTCTCGGTGGAAACAAATTTTTATTCATTCCAGCAAAGATTCTGCACCACTTTTTCCTACTTTGTCAGTTTAATAATGGAATGTTGAAGGGCTATAATGAAACGCTTATCTGTGTACTTCCTACGACTCTGACAAGAGCTTGGAAATGAGGGACCTCATTTGCCCTTTAAGAGAAAACTAGTAGGACAATCCCAGTAATTTATTCCCATAGTAACCGGAACTTCTCTTTTATTACCATTGCTCTAAGTACATTTTTTGGTCTATGATCTTCATGAGGGTAGAGCCCGTGTGTTCTTCTTTCCTCCAGGAAAGTAACATTTACCTAGTGAGTGCTTTGTAAATACATGTTGAGTAAATAAAGAATAATCAGAAAAATAGAAAGACATAGACATAAACATGGGCAGTATGTTTTTTTCTCCAGAGCAAAGGAAATCCTAACCATCCTCAGTGGCAAACGTATCACTCGTAGGAAGATTAATGTGAAATGTAGCCAAAAGGACTTAGAAGTTTTGGCCCTCGTGGAAAAAAAAAAAAAAACAAAAACAAAAACCCTAGCTTTATTCCAAAACAACTGTTTTTATCAATTTGCTTATTTTTACATAACCACTAAAAATTCTTGATTTCCAAGTTTGTGGCCAAATTTTCTTAATTTTCTAAAAGAAGCTGGAAACCTAAATTTTTATGTTAAAATTTTCTTCTTTTTTAAATATTAGCACCAAATTAATATTTCTCTTAAATATATCTTTGGGGGACAATGTCTATGAACTGATTTTGAGATATTAGTTGCAATCTGTGCCCAGACTGCCTCTTGAGAAAAGATGCCTAATTCCTTGCCATTTATATGTGTTTAAAACAATTTCATATCTTGTGTCCCACAGAGACAGCAATATTCCCACAAACCCTATCTTGACTACACAAATTTTCATTACAATTAGAAAGTTGAAAATCACAAGAGATTCCTATCCTCACTCTAAAAGTCTAAACATCCCAATAAGTTATGAAATTATAGTTTTTAAAAGCCCATCAGAGAGCTCAAGATGCAAAGAAACCTAAATAAATTTAAAAAGTTGCAAGTCCTTCATAGGAGAAAAGAGACAGACGGAAAATATTAAAAATACCAAAAATAAATACTAAAAGTGAAAAATTTGATATCAGAAATGAAGAATTGATTTGGCGGGCTTAACAGCAGACTAGGGACAGCAAGGGGGATAAAAGGCATCTTGAAAATTGGTCCGTATAAAGTATCCAACTGGAAACACCAAAAAAATGGGTGGAGGGAGTAAAAATAAGATGTTTATGGGACAATATCAGTTGGTCTAATGGGTAAATAGAGTCCCAGAAGAACAAAGAAAAGGGCAGGAAAATAGTTGTATAGATAAGAATGAAGGACTTTATAAAACCGACAAAAGACATCAACTTGTAGATGCGAAAAGCTCAATGAAACTAAAGCAGAATAAATACAAAGAACTCACATCTAAACATACATGGTTAGACTGATGGAAACCAAAGACAGTGAGCAAATCGTAACGGCAGCAAGAGAAAATATTATTTTAATGTCAGCAAATCAAATTACAACCACCAAATGATGTTTATCCCATGAATGCAAGTGTGTTTCAACATTTGAAAATAAATCAATATAATTTACCACAGTAAAGAATAAGAGAAAAATCGTGTAACGATACTAATACATGTATAAATGGCATTTCACAAAATTCAATATCCATTCATTACAAAAATTCTCAGTAAATTAGGAATCAAAGAATACTTCCTCACCTGATAATGGATATCTAAAATAAACCCTGAAACTCGGCATCATATTTAATAGTGAAATACTGAATACTTTTCTTCTTAGGTCAGGAATAAGGCAAGAGTATCTGTTCTAATGACTTCTATACTATATTGTACTGGTGGTCTTGCCCAAACTGAGAAGCCTACAGGTTAGAAAAAAGTAAAAATGTTTGTTTGCTTGCTTGCTGGGTTCTGACAGCTTGTATATGTGAAAGACTGAATGGAGTCTATAAGAAAACTAAAACTAATACATAAGTTTAGCAAAAGTGGAAGACACGTGGTGAATACACAAAAATCACGTGTTTCTGTATATTGACAAGAAACAATTACAAAATCAAACTTAAAAGATACCATTTATCATAGAACCTAAGACACTGAACATCTCTAGCAACAAATGTAACCACAAATGTGTACGACTTTTAAAAGCTATTTACAATTTCTGCAATAAATTAAACAAAACCTAAATAAGAGAAGTGCGATATTCATGAAATGGAAGACTCAATATTGTTCAAATGCTCATTCTTTCTAAAGTGATCTGTAGATTCAGCACAATTCATGTGTAAATTCCAATAGACTCTTAATGAAAAAGTTGACAAATTGATCCTAAAAGGCAAGGTCCCCTGTTTTAGGATAATCTTTCTATTTTAAAGTCAGCTGATGAAAAACTTTAATTCCATCCTCAACTTTAATTCTCCCTTGCCATGAATATTACATGAATAAATAATATAACATAGTCACAGATTCTGAGGATTACAGGACATGGACATCTTTGGAGACCATTACTCTGCCAACCCACAATAGGTCCTTTTGGAGGATATCTACTGGTTAGCACTGAATTAGCCCAGACCTTAGAAACTAAATATGTTTGTATCCTAGTGCCTTGTCCTCTGTAACAGATGCTGCTAATTGCTCACAGCACTTCTCACTGAGGCCAGGTATAGCCTCAAAATCCTTCTTAACAGAAAGTTCCAAGTATTAATCTAGCAAAAGATCAAGGTCATTACATGAGATGAACCATTTTACTACTTATGTCCAAATTATTGTACTTCCTTTTAATGAGATCTAATTTCTTAAAATATTTGTAAAGCAAATTTTTTATAACTAATTTAGACTGGTATTTACCTAATTAGTTCTAATCAAAACATTTTGACTTGTGTCAAATCCATGAATTACATTTATTCATGTTCGCTATACGCAAATCCCTATACTGAATGAGAACATTTATAAAAACTGACACTACCAAATGCTGGTCAGAATGCAGAGCCATAAGAAGTCTCTTTTATTGTGTAGGTCAGAGCGCAGAATGGCACAGCTACTTCAGAAGATAGTTTGCAAGTTTCTTACAAAAGTAAACAGCCTTACCATGTGACCCAGCAACCACACTTCCTGGTATTCACCCATTTGAACTGAAATCTTATATCCACACAGAAACCTGCATGTATATGTTTATAGAAGCTTTATCCATAATTTCCCCAACTGGAGGCAACTGAGATGTCATTCAGTAGGGGACTGTATACACAATGAAATATCGCCGAGCACCAAAAGGAGTAAACTATTGACTCACACAACATGGATGAATCTCAAATGCTAAGTGAAAGAGTCAAAACCCGAAATATTACATATTGTATGATTCCATTTATATGATAGTCTGAAAAAGGCAGAACTATAAGAACAAAAAAACAGATCACAGTCCATCAAGAGCTGAAGGAGGGGAGAAATGGTTGACTACAAAGAGACAAAAAGAGGAATTTTTAGGGTGATTCTATATGGTACTGGGATTGTGACTACATACTATGAATTTGTCAAAACTCACAATATTCTGAAATAAAAAAAAACCTTCTGAACTTTACATGACAGACAGTACATTCTAATATACTGAGAAATTAAATTAAATCGAGAAATCAGCCAGGAGGTTGGGGAAATCCAAGATGGTGACAAAAGAATCTATCTGTATTATACTGTATGACATAACCTCACTGAAGGAGAGAGGGAAACAGGAGTTGGCCTAAGTAACTTTGGAAAATAAACTTTTAATTAGATATTGTAAGGTGAAAGAAAAAAATAAACTGAACATAAACACTGTAATTGGTACAGTTGTTTAGCATAGAGGTACGGAGTTAACAAATCTGAAAACACCTTACTTGTACACTGGGGTCAAACAGATAATTACATGGATATGGATGATGATGGGACAAAGGCTTCTCATTGTTGGAGAGGAAAGTTACAGACAAGTAAAGGGAACAGGTTAGAAAAAAATCATGCTGTCCTGGGTTAGAGTTGGAGGCATTTGTATTAACACATGATTACTTTAACGTAGATACAAATGGAGAGACCCAGAAATAATTATAGATATGTATATATAAATAAGTTAACATTCATATGTAAATTTCTTAGCTCTACCCACCAGGAGAGCCTAGGAACAGTGACATCCCGATAGGAATGAGCTCACCCAGTGCCCAAATCTTAGTTTCTAGACACTATCCTCCAATAAAAGGTACCTGGGCTCTTGAAGAAATTGTTGCTTCTAGGGCTGAGGAAGAGAAAATACAAGACGAGTCTGGAAAGTCTTATAATGCTTAAAAGTAAGAAAATGCTCAAAATACAAAGTCTTGTGAAAAGAACACAAGAGCCCATCTGAAAGAGATCCCAATGGCCAAAACTGGGTCAATTTAAGCAAAACTTTTAACAGTGTAGTATTGGATCCTAACACAAAATAAAAACTAAATAAATGATAGCAAATAAATAAATGTGGGAGAATTACAGAAGAATTCTGTAGATACTCCATCCTTCCAGTAGTAAACTTAACCTCTTCATCCCCTTGACAATGATCTGAACTTAGTGACTTGCTTCCA